>PVKM010004607.1:0-51595 GCA_004027735.1 Carollia perspicillata
TCTGAAGTGGTACTGATCTTTTCATTGAGGAAATACCACACATCAAATATTTAGATTTTAGAATACTTTAATGGTGTCCATTTCTTCAGTAGATGCATTTTGAAATTATAGAATTAACAATTTATCAAGAGTAGAGCAAAGGAAAGATGGAAAATGCAAACTGTTGGTTCTTGCTAATTTAATTTCAGATTCTAGGCATGATGTGATTTTTCCAAAACAACCAACCAGAAAATGCTTACCACAAAAAAAATCTAGAAATGCAAACACAGATGAATCTTTGGAAACTACAAATTATTACAGCCCACATAATGGGAAGCACGTGGCCCTTTGGCTCTCAATGTCATGTGCAAATGTGCAGGTGTCTCCACGAGTGAAGTCAGTGTTAATGGAGTCGTGCGCAGGTGTTGCATAATCTGTGCGACTCTTCAAGCTAAAGGGTTTAATAACTGATGCTCTACATTTGTTTGTATTGGATAAAATTATGTGCTTGTTTATACATATATACAGTTTGATCTGACCTGGGGCCAAGAAGAAAATAGCAATTGCAACTCAAAGCAACTATTTACACACATTCAATTCTGAAGTATTGCTTCCTGTCCTAAGTTCAGAAGAGGTATTGCCACTCTGAAGAATGCATCCATCCTATCAGTAGCGCTTGAACCTGCTGCTTAGAAACCCCTGTCTTTAGCAACTATCTGTTCAATGCCAACTGGGTGAGATGCAAGGCATTTCTATTGCAGAGATTCTGTGGTTCCATGTTGAAGTATGCTTCAGAGTGGGAAACTGGGAAGGACCAGAGAGCACATATGAACTGGTTACTTAGGAAGGCTCAGGGTGTTTTTTAAAGATAATTTTGAACTCGGTGAGCTGTCCATCAAAGGCTCCAGTTTGCACAATGCTGAATCAGACCAACAGATGGGTCTGATTCTCTCCCTGCAGTTTGCAGTCTCTCAGGTTCCCAGGGTCAGGAATCATAAACACCTTCGTAGGAGGGGAAGGGAAAAAACGGAGTTTGATAGGGAGGAAGTACGTGCAGAGATGAACTTTGTAGAGCACATTTTGAACAGAACAGCAGAGACACTGGTAACTCAGAGGCAACTACCCAGTCCCTTAGGTGCCGCCAGAGCTATAGAGCCTGGAGCGAGAAGGCAAAGGAAAAGAGCCACACTCAAACACACACCTTAATACTGATGGAAGAAACCCCGAAAACACCCACAATCCCTACAGACAAGGAGAGCATCAGGTAGTGTTTTTTTTTTAAATAAAAATTCTGCAATATTTTATAAGAATACATTCTTTAGAAGCAAGAGGTATTGTCACACCATCCTTTCTCTGGCATTGGAAGAACACCACAGTGACAGTAAAACCTGAAGGAAAATTGTAGTTACTGAGAATGTTCTCAATTCCCAGGACACTGGGATCCTGGCTACAGCTGTACAGCCAGGTGGTCATCCCATGTCCCCTGGGGAGATGGCTAATCAGAATCAATATGTCATGATGCCAGAAATGGCAGGTTGTGTATGAATTTGGGGAGGAGAAGTGATAACAGGACTTAATGCAGATGTGAAAGTTATACACAGATTTACCAGTGAAAAGCAAATGCACAGGGCATGTCAGTGAAGACCTTAAACAGAGAAGGAGTTAGTCCTCAAAATATCACATGAGCAGTAGGCCACTGTCACCTTAAAAATAACTATGACTATGACAAGGCAACTCTAGCCTGAGTTCAGTTCTACATAGCTTCAGATTCCACATGGCAAAACATAATTACAAAGAGGACTGGCAACAAAGGGCACAGAAGTGAATTTCCTAGGTTATCTACACTGCCCCTGGTTTAATGCCTCGTTTGCATCCAGATGATTCTGTTCCAACCTACGGTGGAAGAACTCCATCTAGAGAGGGATGACATTCATTCACCAGGCCCAATCCTGCCGCAAATAGGCCCTGCGCAGTCTGAGAATGGGAAGGATGGAGAAACTTCTTGAATGTGTGAAGGCCAAGACAGCACTGGTACTGCCCTGCTGTCTTTGTGCTTTGCCCAGACCTCCTGCTTCACACCCAGCCGGGTTCTGATCCAATCCCTGCAGCGTCATGCAGGGCAGAAGTAGCGGCGTTCAGTTTAAAAAACAGTGGTGGAGAGCTTCTCCGACCCAGAGCTCTGGCCATGTCCACTGGGGTCCTGCTTGACCCCCTCATGGGGGAGGTGGCCCAAAGTGGCTAAAGCACTAACAGATAACTTCTCATCCTCTGCTGTGTGCCTTTGGCAGATCCCCAGAGTCTCTTTCCCTTCACCAGAATGACTCGGCATTCCCTCCCTGAAAACACGCTTCCTGATAGACAGATAAATAAATAAATAAATAAACGCAACCCTCAGACACTTATTTTCATTTCCCTCTCAAACGAGACAGCCTCAAAGACAACCCCCTTCACTCCCAGATGGAAGACCCCTTGGCACGAGGGCAGAATAAAAATAGCTTTTAAATACCTGAGGCTTTGTTACTGGTTAGCATTTGGAATCCTGGCCTGCATGTGAAGGACTGGGGAGTGGGGCACCCACAGCCCACAAGGGCTCAGGTAATCTGAAAGGTGCAGGAAGGGAGGGACGCCAGGCTGTCCTGGCTGACTGCTGTTCTCAGCCCACGCCCCAACCCCCCCATGACATCCCCTCTCAGTGAGTTACTGGCACTTAATCTCAGATTCATAAATGCAATTGTGTGTGCATGTAAGTGTTTACATAGAGAGATCAGGTCATTGGAAAACATTACTATGTATGTAGAAAAAAAACACCTTCAAAAACATCGTATTAGCCAAAAAAAAGTATCTCATGAGAAAAAGCAATAAAAATGATTATCTTAACTGCAGCTTTTGTCTTAAAAGTCTAACAACGCCCAATGCCATGATCTCCACCCGTGGCCTCTTTTCCTAATCTCTGAAGCCACAGCCAGCCCCTGAAGGCACTTGTTCTCCACGCTGCTGAACGGTTACACCAAGGGAAGAGAGTTCCAGGGAGAGAAAAAGGAAAGAAATGGATGAAAATGAACCCTGAATAACTGTGATCTACACAGAAGTTAGGGCTGCAATGACCACATGGCACCACATCTAGGGATGGAAACTGTGGCGCTTGGAACACACAACAGCCAAATATGAATATTATTGTGTTTTGATGAACAGAGCACCGCGGGCAGCATCCAGGTGCTGCATCACACACTCTTTGAGACGTTGAGCTTAGTGAGTTCATTGGCTTCTTCCATCCCCATGTCTTCACAGTCACTTTTTTCTATGGCTTTGCCGAATCGACACCTTTCTTCAGCTTTGACAGGTTCTTTCCAGGGTCTCTTAGAAGACTGGTGAGTGTCCTTGGCCTGTGTGTTGTTCTCAGAACCCAGAGATGTCTTGTCCAAGTTCTGTACAGAAGGCACCAGGTTGGCAATCTCGTCTGTGGGAGACCGTCCGATGCTGCCATCCACCTGGACTCGAATGTCTGGGGAGATGGAGAGCTGGTGCTGCGGCACAACCCCATTGTCCGTGCACTTTGGGTAAAGGTAGGTCTTCATCTGACCTTTGCCCTTAACATTCACCGTGCCCCTGTAGTCAAAGTCGTAGCCCATCTTGCTTAGGACACGGTAGCTTTCTTCACTCACCTGGATGCGGCACTCCACTCCCGTGGTGTCCATCCTGCTGGCGATGTTGACAGTGTCTCCCCAGATGTCGTACAGCAGCTTGGTAGTGCCGATGACCCCTGCTGTCAGGGGTCCATTGTTGAAGCCAACTCTGAGCTTGAAATTGAACCACAGCATGTTGTTGTTGAAGTCATCCACCACGCGCATCATCTCCTTGGCAAACTCAAACAGGATCTGCAGGTGCTCCTGTGGGTGGCTGCCATCTTGGCATTGTGTGGCATTCAGTCCTGATGCTGCCATATATGTGGCCCCAATGGTCTTAATCTTCTCAATGCTGCTATAATCTGGCTTGCTCAGGAGCTCGTCGAAGTCCCCGATCAGCTCATTGAGGACCCGGTAGCATTCCTTGCCTCCCTCATAGTTCTCCTCATAGAACTCACTAAAGTTGACAATGCTAGCAAAGATGACTCCCCCATTGTCGTGGTTCTTGGAGTAGGTCTGGGAAACCTTCAGCTGCTCTGCCACATGGTAGGGGATGATGTTCCTCAGCAGCCAGTCAGCTTGGTCCCTCATGCTCTGGATCTTGGTGCGGTGAAGGTCTGCCTCCACGTCCCCATGGTAGTGAAGGCGGTAGCTGACCTCGAATTCTCGATTCAGGAACCAGACCAACAAGAGCAGGAGAAAGAAGACAAGAATCACTTCCTGGCCAATCAGGCTGGCTGGTCTCCTGCTGTCATGCAACAATGAACTATTGCATGGATTCCTCTCCGAACTGGAGAGGAAAGAGAAGAGAAAGACGTATCTTTTAAAATAAATCTTTTAAAGAAAAGGTTACTCTCAGTACTTCCAGGTTCTGAAACAGCCCAGCTAACCAGCAGTCTGCATAAAATTGTGTCAAGCTCAAACCTTTGACTACCTGCAGCTGCAACACAACCCATTTCTGTTTAGTTGGCTGCCTAAAGATGTGAAGAGATAAAGACTGACTTCTGTAACTAATTTCTTTAATAAGAACTTTGTAATTGCTTTGTTTTTTAGAAGTCTTTAGTGCTTTGGTTTTAAAAAATCTTTTTTCCCCCAACTTTTTATTTTGAAAAATGTCAACCTTATGGGAAAGTTAAGAGACTAGCAAAACAAACCTTCATACATCCTTCTCTTGGATTCAACTGTTGTTAACATTTTGCCACTTTGCCTTTTCCCTCTGTTAACACACACACACATGCACACACACACGCTTGTTGCTGAACATTCTGAGTGCCTTTTCCCTCTGTCAACACACACACACACACATGCACACACACTCACACGCTTGTTGCTGAACATTCTGAAAGCTGCAGACATCATGGAACTTCAGTCCTGATTATTTCAGTACATATCTCCTACAAATAAGAACATTTCCCTACATAACCACACTACTGTCACACCTAAGAAATTTAATATTCTCAGACATATTCACTTTTTAGATTTAAAAAAATTTTTAAATATTTTATTTATTTATTTTGAGAGAGGGGAAGGGAGAAAGAAAGGGAGAGAAACACGTGTGGTTGCCTCTCACATACCCCACACTGGGGACCTGGCCCACAACCCAGGCTTGTGCCCTGAACTGGGACTCGAACTGGCCACCCTTTGGCTCGCAGGTCAGCACTCAATCCACTGAGCTATGCCAGCCAGGGCCACTTTTTAGATTTCTAATCCAACTTTAGTTTTAAGAGACTCATAATTTAAAAATAAATAAATAAAAGACTTGTAATTTTACAAAGAATTTTTCTAAGTTCTCTACTCTTTGCCTTTATAAACATTGGGCAAAATACCATTCCCTCCACTATGAGTTAGTTTTGTTTTACCAGTCATTTAAGATAATTTCAATATTTTTTTAAAGTATAAAACATGTACTTTTAAGTAACACATGTAAGAATCTTAAACAGTATAAACAATGGAAAAATATGTGTCTTTTCTTCCAGGTAACTAACACTGTCATTTTCTTGAGGTTGTGCACTATTGTAATTCATGGATGTACAGTAACAGCAGACTCCCTCCTGTGGGCACTAGGTTGTGTCCTTCTACTACTGGGAAAAGGTTGCACTGTATCATTGTGCATAAGAATAAGTCTGTCTGGAATAAACCAGAAGTAGCATTACTGAGTAATTTAAAATACTGTGCATTTACAATTCCACTAGAAATTTCTAACTTGCCTTTCTTACTTCTCTCCCCTCCAAGACCTGAGCCTGCTGTCAGGGGTTGTCCTTTGGTTCCACAGTGTGGAGGGTGATAGCTGTGACCAGAGCTCTGGAGATTAACATGAGGAGCACACCCTCTTGTGAAGTTTATTTTTTAAATAGATATATATAATATATATTATACATATTAAATATATATTATATATATTAAATATATATATTATATATATGCACAATTAAAAATACTACCTACAAAATTTAAAGAAGAAAGTAGAAAGAAAAAAGGTTCATTTGTCATCCTGCCATCAAGAGGCTATCACTTTTAACATTTATTTAAGGTCCTTCTAATCTTTCTTCTACTTGTTTATAACATTGTGACTGTTCTGTTCTGATAAATTTTGTACCCTGATGTGTGTCTAAAGTGCACTGAGTAGGATACTAGGTTTTGTGTAACAAAGGGCTGGGTCACCATATAAATATAATGATACATGAAATGGACGGGTCCTCAGTTCAGAGAGCTCCATGGTGCAGAAAACTGAATTCTTTACTCAAAGTGTTTAATGAGTTTTACTGTTACCTGTAACTAAAGTATATTAAAAAATAATGGAATTGACCAAAATGGCCACCACAGCCCTCTCTGAAGCATAGTCACAACGCCCTGGCCTTAGAATGATGACACTTGGGCTCTGTCCTGGCTGGACCACTGCAGAATCCTAGAACCTTGGGCAAGTCATGTCATCTTTCAGGCCTCCATTTCCTCACGTGAAAACTGAAGAAAGGATACAGTATTGCTAAGTCACTACTGGCCTAAGGCTCTTTACAGAAAGAAATTAACACAACAGATCACAAGCTGCATCTGTAGAAAAGCCTTCTGGCAAAGGTGCCTGAGGCTGTCATCAGAGAACTTGGGCATGGTGAGGTACCCACCCCTTCTTGATAAGAGGGGTTCACCAAGCCTAGACTGTACAAACAACTCGCTTTATGCTGAGTATCTGCCCTCCTTCTGAAAGCCTGCAATTTTGTTCAAGCTAGAAAGAAGGTGCCTATGTGACAAGCTTCCAAGGTAACCCTGGGCACTGAGTCCCTACAGGGCTTCCCTGGTGGACAACATTTCACAGGCACTGTCACAGATCACTGCTGGAGGAATTAAGTGTGTCCTATACAACTCCACTGGGAGAGGACTCTTCAAAGTTGGCACCTGGTTTCCCTTGATTCCACCTCATGTGCCTTTTCACTCTACTGATTTTGCTGTGTGTCCTTTCGCTGTAATAAACTATAGCCACGAGTACGACTACGTGTCAAGTCCCGAGTCTTCCTAGTGAAGTATCAGACCTGGGGTAGTTTGGGGGAACCCTGATACAGATTCTATGACTTGGTGCCTGCGGACCAAGAACCAAAAAACGGTTTCTACAGTAAGACACACCACACTTCACTTATTTATTTTGCCAGCGGTCATTTAAACATATGGCAATACATATTATGAATCTCAACCACTGAATAACATATCTATTTATTGTAGATGACTAAAACAGATTTATGTCTAGCCCCTCAAACCTCCAGTTGGCTTTAGAGTAGGGAGAGGAGAAAGTAAACCTTCTCTCTACGTGTGAGCCCACCTCATTGGGTTAGGACCTTTCTTTCTGTTTCTCCAAAGTGGTGACACAGAGGAACAGCTCTCTTTATGAGTAGACATCAACAAGGCTTAATGTCATCTTAACAGCACAACCAGGCTTTGTAAATCCCTTGGTAGAAACGGGTGACGTGTCTAGCTTTCCTCAATAGTTCTGCTGGTTTTGTTGCTTTTCTTGTGTGCTGTGGCCAAAGTCAGCCATGTAGCCTAACTCTGGTGACAGGCACAGGCCAGTTCCCTTTCGATGGAGGAGCGGAGCAGAGAAATGTGGGCCAGTATGGAATGGAAGGAGGAACAGACTGCAATGTTTCTTTTTACCTTCGCTTAAAAGAGTCTTAATGCACAGATTTACAGTTAGTTCCCAAGGGGCTGCCCTGCAACAGAATAGATCTGTAACACACAGATGGGAGAATTATTTCAGATCTATAATTGGTATTTCTTAATTCTACTACAGAAGGAACAAAAGTGATGGCCCTATTCCTAAATTCAAATAGCAAAAGCCAGTTTCAAAAGGAGGAATTTGATGTGACTAAATACAAGAGTCAATTTATGACTTAGTAATTGGACATTAAAATGTAAATTAAAGAGTAAAATACAGTGTAACTCATCATGGAGAAGGATTAAAACTTAGAGAAAAATAGAAAACAAAGGTCAATTGTGGTTCTAATCAGCTAAACACAGGATTTGTTAACATTTTGGTATATTTCAGTGCCATATAAAATCTATGCCTAGAATGCAGGGTTGGGAGATCACCAGGATGGGACACAGAGGGGCTTCTGGGGTCTTAGTAATATTCTTTTTGGTCTGAATGGTAGTTAAGTGGGTGCACTCACTTGTGAAAACTCGTTGAGCTATATTCTTACGATCCGGGTACTCTTTTTTGTTTATGTTATACATCAATGAAAATTTAACTTAAAAAGAGCTACTAAGTGTTTTGCTTTTGAATACTATAGTTGTAATCACACATAGAAACACATTTGCATTCAGTTTTTGTTCCATAGTTACTTTAATCCTCCTTCCAACGTCTAAATGTCCACAGATATTTAATTTTTTAATTTGAGAAACAGAAAAATATAGTCACTTGTTGTTCATTACTAGAACATGACTAGTAATGTTATATCTTTACTAGTTAGATGTAAGATATAGACTATATCTTATAATATCTTACATTTTCATATATTGAAAATATATGAAAATATATAATTCATTTTCATGAATTACCTAGCTGTAGCTATAGAACATATATAATTTCACATGATAAATGACAATGAAAACCATAAATGTTTCTAATGTTGCTTCATTTTAATAGTTGCAAAATTTGAGTACATGTATCATAATTAATTTCTTTTTTATTGACGACTGAGGTTGCTGATGACTTTTCAATATTATTAATCATTGTGATCGATGTTTTGGGGCATGCTGAATTATCTCCTTGACAGATAAACAAAAATGGAATTAAGTACTTAAAGGCTATGACCATTTTTATAGCTTGTAAAATCACTTTCTAAAACAACTGTACCATTCTGAGAAGTAAGACAGCATGGCAGAAAAAGCATGGCCTGGTTGTTAGCGAGGCCAGGGTTTGAGCACTGACAGTGACCAGCTGTGTGACAATGGGCAGGTTCTTAACTTCTCTAATCTTCAGCTTCCTGATCTAGACAGTCACCTAATGTGTCCTTTTATTAAATAAACTTATATTTTATAAATGCCTAGTAGCTACACAACCAGCTACACCACCAGCAATTTATGAATGTGCCATACCTTGGCCTACACTGGGTATTTTCACTGCAACTTTTTAAAGATCCTATCTATCTATCTATCTGTCTATTTATTATTGTTGTTCAAGTACAGCTGTCTCCATTTTTACCCCACCACACACCCCCTGCCCCACCATCCCCACCTCCAACCCTCAAACCTACCCCCTTTGGCTTGGTCCATGTGTTTAAAGGT
Organism: Carollia perspicillata; assembly: GCA_004027735.1. Lineage (NCBI taxonomy): Eukaryota > Metazoa > Chordata > Mammalia > Chiroptera > Phyllostomidae > Carollia > Carollia perspicillata. The sequence goes on from PVKM010004607.1 coordinate 9,375, forward strand.
CCAATTTAAAGGAACAAAAGGAATTCTGTAGTTATTTAAATGTGCAATGACTTCAGCAGTAACATATTTACCTACTACCCACATTTCCTCTTGTGAATCTTTTGGTTATTTTCTGTCTTTTCTCTATGTAGGCCTTAGTTAGCTCTTATTTTTTTTTAACAACAGTCCCACAAAATATTTGTCTCAGTCTGCTTTGATCCCCCTAATAGAGCTTATCAGTACGTCTTTTCTTTTTCACATGTGGTTCTATTACTCTTTGTAAAATTGGGAAGCTATCTCTGTCTTAGAGGCCTGAAAACCATTTAATTTTATTTTCCCTAGGTTTTTATATAGTTTTATCTTATTCTTATTTTGAGCCTTCAATTTATATAGAATTTAGTTTGATGTTTATAGTAAAGCAAGGGTCTAACATTTAATGTTTCATTCTAGTTAGGTATTTGAAAATATTTTAGGGATAAAGTAAGTACTTTTCTTTGATTGGTGAGATCTCCTAAAGTCTTATATAAAATTAAACCAAATCTAACATATGTCTTAACCATCATTCCACTTTCTCAATAAGATATCATAACTATGATCTGATATTTCAACAAGTAGATAGTTTTCATTTAGTCTCTTAAGAATGTATATATTGTACTTTTTATTTAATATACAATTATTTTTAGAAAGTTTAGCAATAAGCAGTGATAATATAGTTACTATCATTGATTCAGATGTAAGCACAATGTTAAAAGCTTACCTGAAATTCTGTATTGCACTAAGGTGTGAAATTACTATGGAACTGAAATTTAAAAAAAAGAAAAGTGTTATTATAAAAGTCAAAGAAGGCATTATATAAAACATTGAGAAGAGTTTAAATAAACATTTTTCCTTTTTTCATGTGGAAGTCAAGTTAGACAGCTATTTTTTCATTAAAATTTGATACTATCTGTTGATTAAGAATAACACAAGGCAAAGATACTGATAGAGCTAAAGAGCCTTTACATTAGCTATGGAAAATAGACAAAATCACCACAGAGCAAAACAAAACAGAAAAACTCTCTAAAGCATACATTTTACTGCTAAGACTTAATCATGGTGTCCTATAGAACAGAATGTTCAAACAGCAGTGCCCACGGAGAAAGGATCAGTTTTGAAAGGAACTGTTAGAGGTGCTGGCAGATTACACCAGAGATGCCAGATGTTGCTATTAATGGTGTCCAAAGCCATCGCATCCCAATTTTAGATATTGAAACCATACATAATTAAAGAACTCTCTTTTGGTGTTAGGGAAGGTATACACATTCAGCCCTTATTCTTTCCATATTCGTAGAAGCTTCACACTTGGAGTCATGTTATTACACCCAGAACCCACCCAGTCCTCCAATAAACTGCAAACTTCCCCATCCAGGGAATCTCACTCATCGAGGAGGATGCGGCACAGCATCTGTGAGCAGCTTTTCTGGGCAGCAAAAGCCAGGTGAGGACTAGAGTGGCTTTTATAATCACATGGGGTATTAAATGAGTTCACAGAAAAGGAAAGAAAAGTGCTATAATCACGAGATTATAATCATGAATTATGAAAATTCATGTCCTCATCTTACCCTGTCCAGACATTATTGTGACATCACTGTAATCCACATCTGTATTCCTGCAAAGCTGGCCACAGTTCTCAAAGAATCCTCTCCCCTTTATAGGAATTAAGTTTATGTTTTTCCTCCCCACCCCATAAACTCCCTACCCTGGACAGACTTGGCAGTGATGATGGGCTACATGGGTTCCAAGCATCTTGTGTGTGTGGAGGGTACTGGATCAAGGGGAGATTCAAATGCCAGCCATACCCCAAGATCTGTTATTTGAATTCTGGGCAAGGAGGTGGTGATATGTTCCCCATTAAATGGCTCTCCAGACACAAGTGGAAAAGCCACACAGCACTGCTGAATGGCCCTGTGACTAGCCGATGAAGCATGTGTGATGGATCTAGAAGGTTAAGAGGCAGATTGCTGAATGTCATGCTCTTGGGAAAGACGTTTATAATGACCATAATTCCAGACTGCAGCACTTTCAGAAAGGAAAAAGTAGGCTTTGTTTTCCTTAATTTACTCACTAAAATCTCCTTTCAAATACTCAGTGACAGTTCTACTTTATATTCCCCTTTTGATCTTAATTTGCATGGAATTTGAATATCTTTCATGTCCTTATTATTTTATTAAGTGAATTAAGAAAGAATACTTACTCAGTCCATTGCTAACTAATACTTTGGTTATACCCATAGATACACTGGTGATATCATTTGATATCGAGACAAAATGGATTTACAACTTTTGAATTTCTTAAAGCAATGGTTCTCAGCAATGGTAATACCCTTCCTTGAGGCATTTTGGAAACACTGGGGGATCCCTCTGGTTACATAATAATTTGGGGAACTACAAATGTTAGATACCTTACAAAACACAGTGAAGAAGTGTCCATGTAACTCTGAAATATCCTGCCAGCCCAACCCAGTGCAATTACAGATAAGTGTTTCTTCAATACATGCTGATATGTTTTTTAAGTAGTTATACAGAAAATCCAATATTTAGAAGTGTGTTACATAAAAGGAAGCTTCATAGGTTCAAGACCTTATCATGAAAAATTTTTTAATTATATTTTATTGTTTATGCTATTATAATTGTCCCAAATTTTCTCCCTTAGCATCCCTCCACGAAGCACCACCCACTTCTCTCAGGCAATCCCCACACTATTATTGATGTCCATGGGTCATGCATATAGGATCTTTGGCTACTCCAAACCCTATACTGTAATCTACATCCCTACAGCTATTCTGTGACTACCCATTTGTACTTCTTAATCCCCTCAGCTCTTCACCCATTCCCCTCCCCTCCCCTCCCATCTGGCAAACATCAAAATGCCTGCTGTATCCATGAATACCTGTTCTTCTTGTTTGCTTACTTGGTTTTTTAAATTTAATTGTTAGATTTGCATTTATCGTCATTTATTATTCATAGTTTTGATCTTCTTTTTCTTAAATAAGTCCCCTTAACATTTCATACAATAATGGTTTGGTGATAACTCCCTTAGTTCTTTCTTGTCTGGGAAGCTCTTCATCTGCCCTTTGATTCTAAATAGTATCTTTGCTGGGCAGAGCAATCTTGGCTGTAGGTCCCTGCTTTTCATGCCTTTGAATATTCCTTGCCAATCCCTTCTAGCCTGTAAAGTTTCTTTTGAGAAATCAGCTGAGAGTCTTATGGGTACTCCCATGTAGGTAACTAAATGCTTTTTTCTTGCTGCTTTTATGATTCTCTCTTTATCTTTACCTTTAGCATTTTAGTTATGATGTGTCTTGGAGTGGGCCTCTATGCATCCATCTTGTTTGGGACTCTCTGTGCTTCCTGAACTTGCATGTCTATTTCCTTCACCAAATTAGGGAAGTTTTCTTTCACTATTTCTTCTAATAGATTTTCAATTTCTTGCTCTTTCTCTTCTACTTCTGGCACCCCTATGATGCAAATGTTGGAAAGCTGCTTACATTATCCGCATTTTTTTGGCTTCTTTTTCTTCTTTTGTTCTGACTGGTTGTTTTTTGGTTCCTTATGTTTCATATCATTGAAACAGCTTCATCTACTCTACTGTTGTTTCCTTGTAAATTGTTCTTTAATTAGCATATCCTTCATTTCTGACAGGATTGTTTTTATGCTGTTGATGTCCTCACTAAATTCCTTGAGCATCCTCATAACCAGATGCAGAGAGATTGCTTATCTCCATTTTGTTTAGTTCTTTTTCTGGAGTTATGATTTCGTCTTTCATTTGGCCCATGTTCCTTTGTCTCCTTATTTTGGCAGCATCCCTGTGTTTGTTTCTGTGTATTAGGCAGAGATGCTATGACTCTGGGTCTTGGTAGCGTGGCCTAATATAATAGGTGTCCTATAGGGTCCAGTGGCACAGCCTCCCCTATCACCCAAGCTGGGTACTCAGGGTGTATCCTTCATGTGGGCTGAGTACATCCATCTCTTATAGTTGAGTCTTGATTGCTGTTGGCAGTTCAATGGGAGGGCTTTACCTAAGCCAGTTAGCTACAAAAACTGGCTGTGACCACTATCACCAACCTCTGCCCTGCGTGGAGAATCTGCTGTGCAAAGTGGAGGTGCTTTGATGTGGTCTATAGCTGTCGACTGGGTGTGTAGGTTCTGGGATTTCCCAGGTGGTATAGGCCATGTTCAGCCCCCACCTGTGTTTTGCCTGGGGTCACGAGGCATGAGATATAAAGTAATCTGAGCCCTGGCTGGTATAGGTCAGTGGATTGAGGGAGGGCCTGAGAACCAAAAGGTTGACGGTTCAATTCCTATTCAGGGTTCATGACCTGGGTTGCAGGCCAGGCACCCAGTGGGGGCCACGTGAGAGGCAACCACACATTGATGTTCTCTCCCTCTCTTTCTGCCTCCCTCCCCCTCTCTCTAAATATACATAAATAAAATCTTTTAAAAAATAAAGCAATCTGTGATGGCTGCTACTTGTTTTGGGAGATTCCCAGGTTAAGCCAAGTTGTGAATCTAGGCTGGCTGCTGCTAGTGCCAGGTCTGAGGCCACTTAGCAAGAGGTACAGGGGCTGGGGATTTGCTGAGGCCAGCTGTTGCTCAGTTGAGAGGATTTAGTAAGTTGTGAAGCATGAGCCAAGGCCAACCATTCATATGAAAAAGCTACTGTTAACAGCTTGGGTGGGCCCATAAGTTGGGTGGGACAGAGCCTTAAGGGATCTCCTGGGCAGGGCAAACAGTGTTAGGTTGATGGAGTCTCAGATATGGCACCCACCTGCCAGCTTTTTTTAAAAAAAGGTTTTATTTATTTATCTTTAGAGGGGAAGGGAAGGAGAAAGGGAGAGAAACATCACTGTATGGTTGCCTCTCAGGTGTCCCCTGCCGGGAACTGGCCTGCAACCCAGGCATGTGCCCTGACTGGGAATCAAACCATGGTTGTTTGGTTCGCAGGCCCTTGCTCAATCCACTGAGCTACACCAGCCAGGGCCCACCTGCCAGCTTTGTGGCTCTGTGGTCTGTGGGGGAAAGAATCAGAAAACGGACAGTAGCCTCTGCCTGCCTCTCTGTCTGGAAGAAAGCTGTCCCCCAGCTCTCACTTTGAGGCCAGACATTTCAGTTCCTCCCTGTGTGCCACTGGCGCCTTTCAAACTTCGATCCAGGTGCTAGAGCTCCAAGGGAGTAAGTCCATGTGTGGGTTCTTTAAGAGGAATTGCTCGGGACTCCTGACATTTGTTACACCAACTCAATCTCGTCTGGTTTTTGCAGCCAGAAATTATGGGGACTTATCTTCCTGGCACTGGAACCCTGGGCTGGGGGGCCTGGTATGGGGCTTGGATGCCTCACTGTGTGTCTAAATGCAAATACACATTATGTTATTAAAATTATTTTCTTTTGCACACCATGCCTTAGGCATTTTACCAAGTTGATGACATCTGTGTTAAAAGCTATCTCATGTTGTGACAGTGAATATCTGTTAGAGTGGAGGGTGTTAGTGCTGACGTGAAACTGAGGTTAAGAGAGACATAAGTGACATTTGGAAAGGTGGCCCTGCTGTCGAATGTACCAGACACGAACTACAGTGGCATACACACCTGTCTCGGCACAGGGAGATGTAGAGCAGAAGCAGGGGCCCAGCCCCGACGACGGTGGCTAAGGAGGACCGCATCCAGGAGCTGAGCTGGCAGAAGTTACAGTAGTGCACGACGGCGACGAGGACAGCCGAGCCCATGAACATGGTGAACTGCAACGAGGGACAGGTACTCAGTCAGGAACCCGCCCCACCTCCTCAACTCGTGGGTCCACTCACCAATAGTCGCCTGAGCACCATGAGATCAAATGATTTGCTCATTTATCTGTGTTTCTGTGTCATAGTGAAATATCACAGACATCATAATATATCTAGCAGTGTCAAGGATAGATCATGAATCATTAGGTTAATTACAGAGAGTTTCAGGCCCTAAAATTCTCCAAATATGTGGAAATTGCATTTTGGAGGAAAGGGAAGGCAGGCCACACCATTTGAGAACTACCACTGTGAATCAGTTACATTTAAAAAGCCTTTCCCTCAGGTACCTGCTGCCTGTCAGCAGAAATTAATTTGGTATTAAAGTATGAAACACAGTCAGCCCACCCTGGCAGTTCATGTTACAGTGCTTTCACCCAAAATACAACCTTCCACAACAGCATGAGTTAATTCTTGATGGGGCTTAACTTAGAAGCTCCTTCTCCGGGCACAGAACAGCACATTATCTCGTGCTGCTTACAGTGTTTCTTTATGTTGTAAAACAAGTAAGAAAATAATTGAATTGGACCTTGATAGACACTAAGAGAGGCAGGACAGGATACATGTGCACTGGGAACTCTCCCCAGAGCAGGGTGGCATCTTATTCAACATTCGTGAGTGTGGTCAACAACAGGCTTGAGCATCTGGACAGGTTTCATGGAAACCTCCTTGCCTGTTCCTCTACGGCAGGCAAGTCTTTTCAGAAGACAAACTCACAGGCCTGACAGAGAGACTGTACTTCTTTAAGGGCCTATAGCAAATTCATGACCCAAATCATCAGACTTTTTTTTTTAAGTGATGAGGGAGTCCAGAGAGTTCAGGAATAAAATAGCCAAACCTTTACATACATGTATATTTGTCTCAAATTCGGAAGTGATGTGTGAATAGACCGCAAGAGCGGGAAGTGACACCAGGATGGCCCCAATGAAATGGCGTGGGAGCCAACCAGCTATCCACTCCAGCAGGCGCTTGGTGCAAGCCATCACATCCTCCAGGAAAAACACCATCCTGTAACAGGCAGGGAGAGAAAGGAGAAATAGGGTGTCTGTAGGTGGGTCAGCCAGCCAGAGAAGATGGGATGGAGGATCACAGTCAGGCCTGCTCCCCACTCTCACCCACGCTGCTGCTGCTGCTGCTGGCATGAGCGACAGGCAGAGCCCCCTCACCCCTCACTTTTCGTGGATGGCAAGTACACTGGACTTGCTTAGCTCATCATACCTTACTTGTTGCAAACTGGTAAGATACACTTGTAAAAAGCCAAGCATAAGCCTCTGTGTGTCTAAACAGAACAGGTAAGAACTGGGCACACAGATGTTAACAGGCCCCATGAAAGGACCTGCTAAGTAGGGCAGGGGGTCTCGAGTGGGCAGTTCAGGGGATGTTTTGGAATGTTGGGGAGACCTGTTGGGTTGCCACAGTGATTGAGGGGGGCTACTGACATCTAGAGAGGCATTCTGCAATGTACAGGGAAGCTCTGCCCTGCACCCCACACAACTGTCATATGCCCCATGGAGTTGAAATTCTGCTGACAAGGACCTCAGCCTACAGCCTAGTTGCATTTACTTTACAAACAGAATGTGGTTTCTGTGTGTTGTTAACATACACATTTCCAGGAATAAACCACTGTGTAAATCAAGCAAGATTACCCTTTGTTTAGTTCGGGACATCACCACGGGTTGTTCAGCATTTCAGAAACCACAGGCTATAACTCAGCCCATGGCGTTTATGCTGCCAAACATGCACACCTCTGATGGTTCATGTTTAGAACCATTACATTTTCAGCGATCATGTGCATGAGAGCAGACAGCTGACAACTCTGCTATAACTCTAGGTGGTGGTGTCCTAGCATATTTGAAGTGAGGCACTACATATTTTATTTTAAATGGCTTTCTTGTTTTTCCTTCATATTGGAGTCACATTTCATTGATTCTTTTAGAAGCTCTGCATATAGGTGGGCTACATTTCAGGATAGTGATGTGAACATCATGAAATATTCTTCATAAAGAAGGGAGCTCAGTGTGTGGGGCTGGGAACTGTGATTATGAGGGCAGAATGGCCTTGACTAAGCAAGGGATCCCAGACTCAGGAGTGGCCTAGACTCCAGCAGTGGAAACAGAAAGGCAGTGAGGGGTCTGCCTCAGGAGGAGACCACACACACCGTCCCTCTCTGAAGCCAGCCCCTGGGGAAGGTGCAGAAGGTGGGCAGACTCACTGTCCTTGCTTCTGGAGGGGCTAGGAGCCCCCACTAGGGCACCTCAAACACACCCAGACACCTGCCCTTTCAGGCCTGATCATCTGCAGTGCAGCTAGAGCTCTGCCTGTGTTCAGCCTCCATGAGCAAACCCTAAATCTCAGCCATATCCCATGTGGAGCCTGGCCCATCTGACCCTTTTAAGTCCTGGACTATTCTGGCCTCCTGATACTTAAAGGGTAATGGAGTCCTTGGACTATTTCCAGTAATAACCATAAATATGCTCTAAGGCAGAATACATAAGCCCTACAAAGAGACAGAGGGAGCTGAGCCCCAGCCTGGAAGAGGCAGACATGGGAAGCCCCCCACAAAGGTCCCCAGGACGGCAGAGTTCCAAGGACAAGACCCTTGTCTCATGCCTGTCTAGGGCACAGCATAAATGGCTGGTGTGGAGGAACAAGGGCCCAAGCTGAGACTGGGAAGCCTTCCAGAAGAGGTGCCAGGCCCAGGGCCAGCCATTGAAGCAGGCAAGAACTGGCCTCCCTGGGGCGCCTACATATTCACCAGGGTAGATTCTTATTAGTCTCAAGTCCTAAATATAAATATGTCCTCAGGGGATTGCAAGGAAATCCTTCAGGGTCTCAAAGTCTCCCAGGTAAAGTGACCTTTTAAAGTCACACTAGAGGTCTTTCAGGAGCACAGTGGCTACCTCATTTGCCTGGCCCAGGACCTTGGCATCCAGGCACAGGTAGGCCTGGCTTGGGGCCTTCTGCAGCCTCTAAATGTGGGTTAGCCCAAATACTGTAGAATTGGGCCCAAAGGAACAGGAAACCATAGTATAAAGGGTTTTTTAAAAAATGTATGGAGACAATGCTAGCCTCAGAGAGATCAAAAGCCTTCTCTAGCTATAGAACCCATGCCCGACAGAAACCTGGAGCTGGGAAAGTGAGGAAAGTGGAGTAACTGCAAACATGTTCTGTGTTTTCTTTGGGGTAGTACAAATGTTCTAAAACTATATGGTGACATTTGTACAACTCTGTAAGTTTACTAAAATTAATTGAATTGTAGGCCTAAATAAGTGAATTTATTATATATGAATCGTATCACAAAACTAACATTAAAAAGGGGAAAAAAATGTAGGGGCCTGATGATGACTTAGTCTGGGTTCCCCAGAAGCAGGTGACCTGGGAGTGGGTCCCAGGTGGCTCAGTGAGATGTGTACAGCCAGGACATAGGGGGCAGGCACATAGGAAAGAAAGGCTGTGTTATGGAGGTGCCACTTGTGGGCAACGCAGCTCCGCCCCCCTATAGGGAAACTTGGGGAGACAGCAAGGATGCACCTCAGAGTGACCTCAACCAGGGAGAGGAGATAAGGTTGTAGCCTCTGGCAGCCCTCAGCAAAGAGCCTTCTCACAGGGGCCTCACTACAGAGCAAAGGAGCAGTGAGCGTTGGAGGGAGGGGCAGGCAGCCAGCCTCAGGGCCAGACCTGAAGCTACTGCTTCCTGTCCTGCGACGCTAGGAAGGAGCAGCAGAAACTTATGGTCAGGGTCCTTCTCCCTGTTTCTGTTTTTCCCCAGCTTTTTGGGCAATTACCAGTGGGACCCTACTAGGCTGACAGGCTCCCCTGTTGGGAGTGACAGGGCTGAACAGAGAAGGTGGTTGTGGTGCAAAGATCCAGTGTCATAGTGCCCAGGAGACAGATGGCACAGGCTGTCTGTGTGCTTGTGAATGGAATGCCTTGTGTATTCACATCCAGTTAGAAATGTAGAGCACCTGGGAGCTTTCTCAATGCTAGACTGAACCCGAAATCATGTTGGGCAGGTCCTGAGGGCCCAGCTTCCTAAGGGGCCACTGCTTTCTATTCAGACTCTCTGTCCATTTTTAAATGGGTTATCTTTTTATTATTGAGCTTACATTCTAGATATCAGACCCTAGTTGTAGATAAGATATGCAAATATTCTCTCCCATTCTGCAGGTTCTCTTTCTTTTCTTTTTCTTATTCCTTATCTTCCCACCTTTTCCTTTTTTAAAGTCTCTGATTTGGGAGATCCAGGGACTAGCTGGTGGCATTGGGTTTGCAAAGGACACTGACCCTCTGGTAAAAAGAGTGCCCACCTGTGCCACGGGCCAGGGTCTTCAAAGGAGGAACCTGTGAAATAGAGCTGGGGGAGGGAAGGAAAGAGGACCCGTCACCTGGAATGAGCTTGCAGAGACAGCCCGCTTCAGACGGCTGGTCAGTTGTGCTGCAGACTGTTCAGTCATAAACTGTTGAGCCAGCAGAGGGAGCCAGAAGCTAAAAGCTGGAGAACCGCCCTGCAGGTGAGCCTTTACCTGACGGAGACCACGAGGGACAGCACCTCCAGTAGCAGGGCCGCCCCGAAGACCACCAGGGTGGCTGGCGGGGGAGGCGTGGTGGCAGCCCCGTACTTTAGGAAGCAGGTGATGGAAAGAATCAGAAACACTGTTGTTGACAGAAACACATCCAGGAGGGAGCTGAAGGTGGCACTGGCAAAAGTTTTCACAGGAGAATTCTTCATAACCTGTTTGGGGTAGAAGAAAGGTGGGGGCGCATGAATAGATGATGCGATGGATGGTCATGAAGTATGGTTTAGGTGGGAAACCCCAAACATTTATTGAGCACTTGCCTATCCCCAACCAGGTACAGAGTAGTAAGTGCTCTAGGTGGGCTATCTCCTTACTATTTCTCCACTTAATAATGAGGAACCTAAGGCACACAAAAGTTAAGGAACTTGACCAAAGTCACATGGCAACTGATTACACTCCAGTAAGTTCTCACAGAAGTGTTACATGCTGAACCTGAAAGGCTGAGTTACTGACTGGTAAAGTTAACAATTCCGTGTCTGTGAAGTCAGTAGCACAAAAGCCATGTGCTGGAAGCTTCCACTGAATGGCTGGCTGGGTCCCAGGTTCAGGGTGTGTGAAAGCTGGGATCATGATAAGAGTAATAGGTGGGTGGGGATTGAAGCAGCAGCAAATGAAAACACAGGCCTGTTAACTGACAGTAAGAAATGCTTATGCCTTCACTCAGGAGCCTGCTCTGGGCCTGGCTCTGTACGCAGTGCTGGGAGTAGACATGAAACAAGGTGCTAGGGGAACAACGCACAGCCTAATGGTGGATGCACCAACTGCAGAGGAAAGGGACTGGGAAACGACAAGCCTGGGTTGTTAGACTGAAGAGTGAAGAAAGATTGTTTTGTCCCTTGTGTAGATAAATTCACATACAGATGCAACTTAGGGCTTATAGATTATAGGAAATCAATATTAGCCTTCATTTTCCTGTCACTTAGGAAAGCAAAAAAGTTTCCAAAGCATAAAATTAGGAACTATCCACTAAAAAGTGTAACATTTCTTAGTAAAATTATAAGGAACACTTACCTCTTCTTGATAGCTGGTCCTGTAGGCTTGCTCGAGCTCCTGATCCAGAAAGTTCAAGCTGAACTGATTAATGGGTGGCTTAAAAAAATAATCTTTCATCAGGCTAGAAAAGATGAAAAATGCAATCCATCAACATGAAGCTCAATCATATTTACTTTATCAGAAGACTGCAATTAGCTACTGAAATGCCATTTAGTAAAGCATGTCATAAGAGCTGTGTCTAAAAGTCACCATGTTACAGACATGGTTCGACCACCCCTTTTAGAACACACCTCTGGAAAGTGTTTGCAAACATAATCACGTTTTATGTTTCCCTTCCACTAAAGAACAACCATTCACTATAATTATAATACATATCACTAGAACCCTGCTTTTGAAAATATCTTCCTGATATCCAGGGTTAGAAGGAGGCAGCTCCTTTGTTCTACGAAAATATCCTTCTAAAGGACCTGCAAATCCTTATACTGAGAGTACTAGTGCAGATTTGAAGGCTTCTAGTGAAATATAATTCAGAGCTGGCTGTACTGTCATTCAGAGTATTGACAGTAATCACCACCATCAAAGAAAGCCAACAGATTATTATCACAAAATTGTGTTTACAGTTAGTATAATTTTGTGTGTAATTGTGTTTACAGTTAGTGCTACTGTCACAATACAGATTGCATGTGAAACCTGAAAAATAACAATGCTCAATGGCCTTAGTAGCAGAGAAATCAAACCTGCTTTATGTGACTCATTCTTTTATGAAGTGCCAGCAAATAGTTAATATCCTTTTTCTACTGCAGGAAACTGTTATACATTTAAGGGAATGTTAGCAGAGTTTCAGAAGGCAAATACAGCTGTGGGGTGTAGTCTCTCTGACTCATACAATACTAGAATTAAATCAGATGAAATAAGTGAAGTGCCTAATATGTGCCTGGCACACAGTAGGGTTCACTGTACATACGCTTCCTCTTTTCCTTGCAACAGAGTGAACTCTCTTTTTGTGTTAAGCGTGCAATAACTTACTACAATCTCAGACTCAGAAAAGAGAAAATTCTGTCCCCTAATGTTGATCCACCCTCACAACACCCTATAAATGCTGAATATAATTTTTTCCAAGTGCAAGGGTATGTTCACAAAAAAGATGACATGTGAGGCCATAGAACAAGTGTCAATAAATGTAAAAGGACTGAAATCACATAGAGTATGTCTTTGACCATGATGACATTGAGTTAGACATTAATAACTATATCTAAATACCATTCTTCACTAAAAGTAGTGAGGACTCTTTCAAGAAATCTCTGATTCCTGAGCTGGGGCAGGGAAGATACAAAATGAGCCTGGAATAGCCTGTTGTGCTAGACCAGCGTTGCCAACCTTTTTCATCTTGTGGCACACATAAATTAATTACTAAAATTCTGCCACACATAAAAAAATACATCTTTTGCTGATCTGACAAAAAAAAAGAGGTATAAGTTTGATTCATTCACACTGAAAAGCTATTGTTGTGTTGGCTGTTGTCATTTTTTATTTGACAATCTAAGGGAAACCAGGTCAGTGTCCCTGACTAAAGAGTTGGCACACCAGTTGAAAACTGCTGTGCCAGAATGTAAGAAATTGCTCATAATAAATGATTGAGTAATGTCAAAAAGACACAGGAGCCAGGCTGAAGGGGGGCTCCTGGTAGTCAGATTTGGTACAACCAGAACATCAGAGTAAGGACAATGATGGACTGTATCTTTTTAAGTAGAACAGGATTCCATGGGTCCAGGTTGATAACATATGGGTAAACAAAGGAGTAAGTGAGGAGGGACTTTCCTTTACAGCGGAATGCCAGGGCCAAATGATAACTGTGTAGCTGGTGCTGGAGTGGAAAAATCACCATTCTCAACCATCATAGTAAAGACTGTTACAGGCAAGAACCACCAGTGGAAATAAAATCTAGCATTTGATGAGGAATGGGATATTTACATGATCATAAAGTATCTTCCCACAGTCTGCTTATAAGTCACAAGAAGAAAACTGTAACTATAGATCGGGGAAGGCTGCAGCACTTGCTGGTTGACCAAAATTACTATGCAGATGAAGGACAAATAAACACCAGGTGCCTCTAGATATGACACCTGAGAAGGACATACCCCTTCTGTAGTATCTGTCCAGCCTAAATGTAATCATAAGGAAACACACAAATCCAATTTCAGGAATATTTTATAAAAGAACTAGGTCTGCATTTTTCAAAACTGTCAACATCATGAAAGACACAGAATAGCTGAGAAACTGTCTTAGATTCAAAAAGACTGAAGAGGAATGACACTAGACAATACAATCTGTGATCCTGGACTGGATCCTGTACTATCAAAGACATATTGGACCAACTGACAGAACTGGAATATAGACTCAGATTAGATAAAATATCATATCAATGCTAAGTTTCCTGAATTTGATACCCAGGATTATGTAAAAGAACATCTTTGTGATTAGGAAACATAGTATTAAGGGGTAAAGAGAATGATGTATTCAAGTTAGTTACATGGGTCAGAAAAAATAATAAATTTCATAGAGAAGGGGGAGTGAAAGGAGAATAAAACAAACAGTAAAATGTTAAAAGTTCGAAAACCAGGCAAAGCATATAAAGCAGGGGTGTCCAACCTTTTGGCGTCTCTGGGCCACACGTGAAGAAGAAGAGTTGGCCACACTAAATACACAAACACTACTTTAAACTGATGAGCAAAAAAAAAAAAAAAAGGTTTTAAGTAAATATACCATTTTGTGTTGGGCTTCATTCATAGCCATCCTGGGCCATATGTAGCCCACAGGCCGCAAGTTGGACACCTCTGGTATAAAGGGAATTGTTTGTATTATTCATGCAACATTTCTATATATTTTAAATTACTTCAAAGTAAAGTGACACACTGACAACACATGAGGGATAAGGTAATTCAGAAAAAAGGAGAGGCTTCTACCTGCAAACTTGGCTTCAATGCCCATGGCTCCACTCTTACCTGTCTTCTTTGATAACATCAACAAAGTGGGCATCTGTTTTCTCCCGGATGTTCTTGAATCTCAGTGGAAGGAGAGCAGACTGGTCCAAGCTGACACCTGCCCACCTTCCTTTTTCCTGTAAGATCTCACACAGAGAGGTCTGGCTGTTGGTGAGCTTCTCTTCTTGGGGAGGGCTCAGAAGTCCGTTTTGGGTCTTAGAATTATGTCCGCCAGAAGCCTGCCTCAAGACAAGAGAGAAGTAGACATAGAAGTGACCCGTGGGTGTGCAAGAGAGCTGTTCCACCCAACTGCTCTGCTATGCTGGGGTCCCACTGGACTGCACACTACACCTTCCAATCTCTGTTCTAACACAAACTCTCAAGTTCTTTGCCCACCTGCTTTTCCCTATCCTCTTAGTTTGTCAAATTACACCTCTAGGAATTCAGACAACCAGGGAGGTTGAGGCTCTCAGAGTTTGCCGACCACAGAACCAGGGTTCCAGAGGGCTGTGTGGAAGGTTTGAGGGACTCAGAAGAAGTGCAAAGGTGGATCCAGAGAAAGGAAACCCCTATGGGCAGTAGCTTAAGAAAGGGTGACTGCCTGTCTGCAACATGGACTGACCCAGTGTTGCACAAGTCCATGGGCAGATGACATGGAGGTGGATAACAGATAAAGGTCTCCTGGAGGGTCAGCCTTCATAGCTGCTTGAAAGGCTCTCAGGTTTGGTCTTTGTTCTGCTTTCCACTCCAGTCCTGGCTTTGGTTCCAAATGAGACTTTTCTGGCATTTTCTCACTGCTGTCCCTAACTGCAAGTCCCTCTTCATGGTGTCTCTTATCCCAACGTCCCCTCTTCTTTTTGCTAATCCATATTCCACCATATTATGAGTCCAATCTCCAGCTCCACAAACCTTCCCCAACTCTAATGCACATGTCTTTGAACCCTTATTGCCCATTAGGAATCCCATCCAGTTCAGCATGTGATTACTTCTCATGGATCAGGTCTGACTCTCCATCCTGTTCTTTACTGGTCTGTTCAAAACTCAAAGGACTAGAAGGTATGGAACTGTGTTCACCTAAGAGGAGTTATTCTAAGAACTGAGAAGTCGACAAGTCAGGAGTGTCATCTCAGGTAGATGTGCCAGGAGAGGAACTGATAGGAATGACAGCCAGGAGCCTGTTACCTTGGTGCTATTTTTATGCTCCTCCTGACGGCCGTTTTGCACTGCTCCTCCTTCTGCACCAGCTTCTGATCTGGGAGCAAATGTGATTCTGCAAGAAGGGCAGGTCTACAAGAAAAACACAGACCATAGGATCTCACCCAGAAAACATGACCACAATACATAATTCAAACAGGTTCTCTACTGTTGCAATTTGCTGTCATGTAGAATGGTTGTAACCAATTGAAGGCTTACTGATCCACTCCAGGATGAATTAAAGACAAATTGACAAAGTGAAAATGGAAACACATCCACCTAAGACCTGTACATGAATGTTACAAAACAGCCAAAACCTACAACTCAAATGTCCATTAACAGATAAATGGATCTAACCATATAATGAAATATTATTTAACCATCAAAAAGAATGAAATACTGATTTAGGCTACAATGAACCATGAAAACACTGTACTCAGTGAATGAAGATAGACACAAAAGGCCACATACTGAATGATTCCATCCATATAAAATGTCCAGAAAAGGCAAGTCCATAGAGACGGAAAGGAGACTGGGTGTTACCAGGGGGAGAGAGGGATAAGGGAATGGGCGGGGATCTAATGCAGCAGACCCCAACCTTTTTGGCACCAGGAACTGGTTTTGTGGAAGACAATTTTTCCACAGACCTGGGAGAGGGGGTGGTTCTGAGATGATTCCAGTGCATTGCATTAAGCTCACCTCCTGCTGTGAGGCCCGGTTCCTGTGAGGCCTGGACCAGTGCCGGTCCATAAACTGAAGGTTGGGGACCCCCGATCTAATGGACATGGGGTTTCTTTTGGGGGGTTATGAAAATGTTCTAAACTTAATTGTGGTGATACTGTACAACTTTGCAAATATACTAAAAATTATCAAACTGTACACTTTAAAGGGATTTCTTGGTATATGAATCACACCTCAATAAGGCTGCTGTCATTGAACAACCCACCATTTCCCTACAAGAGAACACTAAGCCAAGGTGTATGAGCTCTATATGATAGTGAGCTGCTCCTAGAAAATAGGCTGAATAATCAGAGGGACCTGTTTATAGACCTAGGAATTCTTTTTTTTTAAAGATTTTATTTATTTACTTTTTAGAGAGAGGGGAAGGGAAGGAGAGAGAGAGGGAGAGAAACATCAATGTGTGGTTTCCCCTCATGTGCCCCCAAGTGGGGACTGGCCCACAATCCAGGTATGTGCCCTGACTGGGAATCGAACCAGCAACCCTTTGGTTTGTAGGCCGGCGCTCAATCAACTGAGCTACACCAGCCAGGGCTAGACCTAGGAATTCTCAAAAGCTTGCAGAAATCAGCTGATCTATAAAAGAAAAGGCAAGACAATACTGACAGGTAGAGTAGAAAGGGCAGCAAGGCCTTCATTTCTCATAAACCAGGGTTCAAATCCCACCTCGAATCCTTACTCATTTTGGAGGATCCTGTTCAAGCCACTCACCTCAGTTCTCTCATCTGTAAAAAGAGACTGATAATACTTTTCTTGAAAATATGTGGTAAGGACTAAATGAATATGTATGCAGGTAGCCTAGCATTGTTCCTGGCTCTCTTAATAAATTTACTATTATTACTAATGTGATCCATTAAACTAGGAATTGTCATTGAGATAGCAACTAACCACTTCCAGTGGAGAAGACAAACTGTAGCAGCAAAGATATATTAGGACTAAAAAAGTTTCCTTACATAGCACTGTTAAACATTGGAATACATTATAGGATGCTAAATATTACTTCAGAAATTTAAAATAAGTGTCATTTAATGCCTAAAGGCAAGGGCATGACCCAGATCACATCCCAACTTAGATTTCAGGCACACACTGTATTAAATAAGAGAAATAAAGACCCTAAAAAGGTGTGTAATTTGGGAATCTGATGCAATGCACAAGCTAAGTTTGAACATTTATATTCATCAAAAAATGAAAACAAACATGACAACAGAGCTAACATACCTGACCTAACATAACGTTAACTAACATACCTGAGCAAAGAGTAGTACCTAGGTAAAATATGGTTATAGCTCCTTAAAAATTGACATTATTAATGGGTAAAATGTTCTAGTTATCAATATACACAATAAAATTATTTTAAAGTATATCTTGGTATTGACTGAGTTAAACTTCAAAACATTTTACCAATGGGACCACTGATCTTCTCAAATAAAAAATAATTCCAAAATTCTAATACCACACAAATGGGAGTGCCCTTCCCAGCCCCCATGGGAGGCATAAAGATGTGCCCAAGAAACGCCCCGAGAGGTCCTAAGGGTGCCCCCTAGCGGGGATAGAAGTAAATGACTTTGGTGGTGGCAGTGGTGGCAGACTTGCTTCTCTAGGGAAACAGTGGCCTTTTCAGGGGCCAAGTAGTGAGTGGCCTGGGGGTGGAGTGGATCCAACTTGGAGTGTGGGAACGGTGTGAAAGACTCTGAGTCAAACCCTTAGGGTCCAGAGAATTTCACAATCTTGTAAAGACACAGTGAAAGAGTAAAAGGCTATTACTCTGACCACTTTTTAAACATTAAGACTAGAGAAGTAGTGTAACAGTGATTAAAGGCAATGGCTTTGAAATCAAACTGTCATGGACTGGTTCTACCACTTAATAGGGACTCTCTCTGAGTCTCATTTTCTTCCTTGGTAAAAAGGAACTGTATTACCTTGAAAAATTATTATAAGGGCAAAATGAATTAATACAAATAAAGCATGTCAGAGGCGCTTTAAATAAGCTTTGTTTTCTGCACTGACTCTAATCCCATGATACTGACTTTCTAGATTAGTGAGCTGAAGATGATGAGGCCGCATCCTGGCCCAACAGGAGGAGAGCTGTGATGGACTGGTAATGTCTGCTGTGGGTGAGAGGTGGACAAGTGGAGGTGTACATGCACTGATCACAGCTTGGCTCTACACAAGGTCTGAAGTGTTAGTGAGTATTCAATAAATGTTGGCATTTAATATTAGAGCTTCTGGTCACTATTCTCTCTGGTTATAAAGATAGTTCATCTGGTAATTTAATGTCCCTGATCACAGACAGGACAGGCATCCTTGGTATCTGCTCTTGTGTAGCCATTTCTTTTTTAGTTATCTCTTTGCATCAGTTGTTTCTGAGTATTTTTCTCTCCTCAAGTACACTTGATGCACTTTAAAACAGGCCATCTGCTTCTTAGGAATTCCACTACACACTGGTTTTATATATATATGATGTTTTATGCATTTAGAGTCACAAATAAACAACAGTGACTATCAAACCAATCCAAGAGCAGAGGGCACACACTCTCCACAAAGGATCTCCTTGATAGGAATCGGGGCCACACAACTCAGATTCTGCAACCTCTCTGTGAGGGTCTTGGCTGCAAAGGGGTTGAAAGGCCTGTGGAGACTGGGAGTGCCCACTGGGACCAGTTAATCTTCAGGAGCCTGGGGCAGTGGTCTTCATAGATGGCCAAGTCAAAATTGTGTCCCTTTGACAAAGAGGCACATGGGTCTGTACCCTGCTGTGATAAATGTTCTAATACGGAGGTAAGATCTTGTAGAGCTGCCCACAAAAGAACCTCAGGGAGCAAAGGCACAGACATACACTGTCAGAGTCCAAATGTTCATAAATAGCCTAGGAGTCTGCACTGAGAGAGGTTCAGGAGCTCGTCGGCGTCACATGTGAAGCAGTAGAGAGTAGGACCTATGACTGGGACTCCTGATGGCCTGAACAGTGCTCACTGCTCACTCGGCATTCCCACAGCAGCTTTGCCCTGAGTGGGGACATGGGGTTTGGTGTGAGAACAAGCTGTGGACTTGCTTTGAAAATGCTGCTCTTTGTCATTTTATTTCTTCTTCAGCTACCTTCTTTTGGGAGAGGGGGAGGTTTTTTAATTAAAACTGTAAAACAAATGAAACAAAAAACCCTCAAGAAATACATCTTCCCTGATGGAGATATTCTCATATCTCAACATCCCCTTTTGCTCTGTGGTGAGAGCCCATTCTGCATGAGAAAGGCCCCACCATGCAATGGTTAGGTGGGTTTACTTCCCCTCTCCACCTGTGACAGCCATTTTCCTTTAACCATTATATATTAAAACTTTATTTTAATTGGGTTAAAACATCTCACAAACTGCTTTTTGCTAGGCATGCAGACACCTCTCTGAAATGTCTGCCAATGCGTTAAATGTCCATCTCTCCCCCTATGCCGCTGCCAGTAACTCCATCCCTGAGAAACCCTCACTGGGAAGCATTTCAGACTTCAGGGAATACCTGGGATATCCTGCGACCTTGGGAGGCATGCCTGAGCAACTGACTCACAGGGAAGCAACAGTGGTGGGCACATTAGATAAAGTTGGCTGTTGATGGCAGCTGCTATGACTTAGAAACACCAATGTACAGAGGCACACCATGAATGATAATCAGGCCTTTAACCAGGCAATGTCTGCAGCCTCCTGTACTTGATCTCAATTAATCCTCACAACACTTCGAAACAAAAGTGATTGCTCTGACCACACAAATGCTCACCGACAGTGGGGCCCAGACTGCAGAGCTCCTGGCCTCTGACCACCATGCAGCTTCTCTCTGGCCTCCTTCCCTGGTACAAGGAGGACCCAGGAATAATCCTGGCACTCTGGTCTCCTCTGCCTCATTCCATGAAGGGACCAAGGCAGTTAGGACCATGTCCTGGTTCTTTTAAATGGCACTATTGGCACACTGGTATCACGGGAAGCTTCATCAAGAGCAGCTAAGGTACCCCAGACAGAGTACTTCCTAGGCCAAAGAGAACACTGGCTATTGCCTGGGAAACCCGAGATCCCACTGGAGATCACCCAAGAGCAAGTTCTGCATTTTCCCAGATTATCTGTGCTCCTTCCTCCAACATGAACATGGGCTCAGAGGGAAGATTATAACTATTTCTGTAACACACTTAGGGGCATTTGCATTTATTTTTTAACAGATTTTGATACATGCACCCTACAATCTGTTCATAGTATATAGCACAGGGCTATAAAATAGCTTTTTTCTTCAAGTCTATTTCTCTTCACAAGATAAATCATTTCTAAGCTAACAGCTGTCCTTTTTCATAACTGTCAAAGGAGGGAGCAGGGAAGCCTGTTTTCTGAGAAACAAGAAGGAAACATCAGAAAAGCCCTGGCTTTGCCTGTTTTCTGCTGAATACAACTACTAGGCAAGCTGTCGTGTGACCAGAAGCACCCCTTGCTCCCCAAACTCAAAACTTAGGTTGAACATGATGCATAGGAACATTCAACATAACAGTAGTACAGCTTACTGAGGCCCATTCCAAGTTCTAGGCTCCTTGCCTGTATCACTTTATTTAGTCCTCATAACACCTATGATGCTGACACTATGATTACCTCTATTTTATTTTTTTAAAGATTTTATTTATTTATTTTTAGGCAAAAGGAAGGTAGGGAGAAACAGAGGGAGAGAAACATCAGTGTGTGGTGACCTTTCACGCACCCCCCCACCAGGGACCCAGCCCACAACCCAGGCATGTGCCCTGACTGGGAATCAAACTGATGACCCTTTAGTTCATAGGTTGGCACTCAATCCATGAGCCACACCAGCCAGGGCTGATTAGCCCCATTTTATACAGGAGGAAACTGAGACAGAGAAGAGAAGAGACTTGCCCAGAGTCACACAGTGGGAGTTTAAGGCTAGGCAGTAGCGTCCTCAACCCCAACCAAGCATGTATGACATCTCCAAGTGAACAGGAATCACCTTGCAATGTGAGCAGAAGTCATCCTGGCTATTACACAGCACTGAGGGGCCGGCGCATGGGTGATTTCTGCTAACAAAATACCAGAGAAAAATAGAAGCAAAATATTAGAGGAAAATAGAAGCAGTAATTGTTACTGAAAAAAAGAAAGGCAACCTAAAGCTTTAAGAACAGGTAGTGAGCAGCTTGAGAATACTAGAGGCAAAACCATAAACAAAACAAAACCTGTGAAAATCAGGCACAGGATCTCAAAGTCATGGAGTGGAGAATCCTAGAACCTTGTTCAGATTCCTGAGTCCTACATGGCTACTGCATTTATTAACTGCAGTAGCCCACAAGGGGCTCACAAGGCAAGAATACTGTTACTATGTTGTGGAAATATTCCACCAAAAAGTCAAAAAAGGAAGCATTTCGTATTTTGAGAAATTTCATTTATGTCTAATACCTCATATTCGGAGTTCTCAGTTTCCCCCATAATGTCCTGTTTCTGACCTGGGATGCCATGCTGCACTTAGCTGTTCTCTCTCTTTAGACTCCTTTGGTCTGTGGCAGGTCCTCAGCCACCCTTGTCTTCGATGATCCCGTCACTTTTAAAGTGTCCTGGTCAAGTAATTTGTAGACTGCCCTTGAATTTGGATTTGTCTGATGCTTTCATGCAAGTTGACAAAGGTTTGGAATTTGGAGAAGTCCACAGAGGTGATGTGCCCTTTTCAGCACCTCCCGTCACTGTGTACAGGATACCACTACTCTTACTAACCTTCATCGTCCAGAGACGGAGGGCCTGCCAGGTTTTCCACTGCCAGTTACTATTCTTCCTTTTACAATGAATAAATATCTGGAGGGGGGGGATGCTTAAAGGATATGCAAATATCCCATTTCTCCTTAAATGCATAACCACTAATTTTAGATTTCATTGATGGATCTTGCCTGCAACAACTATTACTGTGATGTTCTAATGGGGATTCCCTTTCGCTCATTCCTTCTATATCAGATGAAATTCTTCTCTAAGAAAGAGCTGTCAACTTATATGTGATATGCCTTCTCCTGATTGAAGGACACACACACACAAACAACTAAAAATATAGATAAATCTGCCCTGGCTGGTGTGGCTCGGTGGATTGAGCACGGGCCCGCAAACCAAACAACTGCGGTTCGATTCCCAGTCAGGGCACATGCCTAGGTTGCAGGCCAGTTCCCAGCGGGGGACTCAGGAGAGGCAGCCGCACATTGATGTTTCTCTTCCACTCTTTCTCCTTCCCATCCCCTCTCTCTAAAAGTAAATAAATAAATAAAGTTTAAAAAATATATATAGATAAATCTTAAAAAGTAATTTTTAAGAAAATTTATTTTATATTCATATTTCAGAGCCAGCAGACTACCATTTATTCTTTTTAATAAGTTTTATTGAGATACAATTAACATACCATACAATTCACCATTTAATTTAATAGTTCTAAGTATAATCACCACTTATAATAAATATTTAATTTCTAAACTATAGCCCTGGCTGGTGAGGCTCAGTGGATTTAGTGCTGGTATGCAAACTGAAGGGTTACCAGTTTATTCCCAGTCAGGGCACATGTCTGGGTTGCAGACTGGATCCCCAGCTGGGGACATGTGAGAGGCAACTGATTGATGTATCTCTCACATATCAATGTTTTTGTCCCTCTCTTTCTCTTTCCCTTCTGCTCTCTCCAAAAATAAATAAAATCTTTTAAAACATAAAATAAAACTATATAAGTAGTGTGTATATATGTGTGTGTGTGTATATATATATATCTATATACAGATATATAGGTATCTATAATGAAAATATACAGATATATATAGAGAGAAATCTACTACCTTTTCCATTTCTATAATGAATTAATTAAAAGTAGAGGCCTTCTGCTTCCTCAAATTGAACCAGCTGAGCCTATTCATAATGATTTTACAGACAAATAATACAAAAAACAAGGAGATAAAAGAGGTGAACATTTATTTAGAGTCTCGGACTAGGGTTTGATATCCAAAATATATAAAGAACTCATATGACTCAACATCAGGAAGACAAAAAATCCAATTAAAAAATGAACAAAGGACCTGAACAGATACTTCTCTAAGGAGGACATACAGAGGGCCCAGAGACATATGAATGGATGCTCAACATCATTAGCCAACAGAGAGATGCAAATTAAAACCATAATGAGATACCACCTCACACCAGTCAGAAACGCCATCATTAACAAATCAACAAACAAGAGCTGGTGAGCATGTGGAGAAAAGGGAACCCTAGCGCACTGTTGGTGGGAATGCAGACTGGTGCAGCCACTGTAAAAAACAGTATGGAATTTCCTCAAAAAATTAAAATGTAACTGCCTTTAGACCCAGCAATTCCACTGCTTGGATTATACCCTAAGAATCCTGAAACACCAGTTTAAAAGAACCTATGTACCTCAGTGTTCATAGCAGCATTATTTACAATAGCCAAGTACTGGAAACAGCCTAAGTGTCCATCAGTAAATGAGTGGATCAAAAAACTGTGGTGCACTTACAAAAAGGAATACTATGCAGCAGAAAGAAAGAAGGAACTCCTACCTTTCGCGACAGCATGGATGGAACTGGAGATTATTATGCTAAGTGAAATAAGCCAGGAGATAAAAGACAAATACCATATGATCTCACCTATTAGAGGAACCTAATGAACAAAACAAACAAATGAGCAAAGTAGAACCAGAGGCATGGAAACAAGGAAGCAACTGACAGTAACCAGAGGGGAAGGGGTAAGGAGATAAGGGTGGAAAGAAGAGGAAGGGTGGAAACAAGGAACATGTATGAATGACCGATGGACATGGACAACAGGATGGGGATTGTCTGTGGGAGCCAGGGGTGGGCTGGGCGGAGGAGGGCAATAGGGGAAAAGTGGGGACAACTGTAATAGAACAACAATAAAATACTTATTTAAAAAAATTAAGTGAGTCTCTTTTAGGGAAAAAATGTCATGGCAACTGTCATAGAAGAAGGATCCCTGGGGCTAGTAACCTCAAAGGAAAAGTACAACCCTTTTGAAAACAGGACAGGTCCTCTCTGAATGCCCCATGTGAACAAATCCACACCATCAGCCTCATTACTGACTGTAAACATGTAGAAACTTTCACCCCATGAGCACAGAGCCCTGTTTTGAATAATAGATTTAGGTAAACTCACAATGATAGCCAAGGAGGTGCATTTCCAGTGAGATCTTTCAGAGATGAGCTTAAGACGGTGCCACAGCTCACATAGTTAACTGATTAGGACTGATGTAACAAATGAAAAAGAAAACAGGAAAGAAAAATCAACCCCCCCACATCTTTGGTTTTCATTTCTTAGTTCTTCACAAAGACATTAGATCAGCTATTGTTATTGGCATGTGTAGTTTTGATCTATCACCTGCCCTGCCAAATGAGCAGCAGACCTCCTGTGCAGAGCTGAGGTCACACTAAATAGGCCAAGTGCCCATATTCCAATTATACTCCAACCCACACAGCAACAACCAAGGTCAAAAATGGAAGAACCTCTCTCCAGTCAGAACAAGCGGAGAAGGCGAGACCTTCCCAAGATAGTCGATGATTCATTGTGGGCAAATCAACACCATCTCTATGTCTCCTCCTGTCCTTCTTTACTCCTGCAGTGGTCACTGTCCACATCTCCACATGGAGTGAATGAATTCATGTCCTGGTGTTAACTGAGCATTTACTGCAAACCTAGCCTTCATGGGCATTATTACTTCAGTTAACCTTCACAAGAACCCTGAGAGACTGCCTCATCATCACCATTTCACTGTGACTTAGAGACGTTAAGCAACTTGCTCATAAGCCCCAAAGCCAAGGCTTTAAGAACAATCCTCAATTTCGAGTTTTGACCCTTCCCATAGCACTAAAGTTGCCTTCTGTGACTATGACATGTAGAGCCCTTCCTGTCCTTCCTGGGCTCCCTTCTTAACTCCTCTTTCCCCTATCCCAAACCCTAGGGCTATCTTCAGAAGCTCAGGCTCAGAGAGCTGTGTGCCACAGTGCTAGCAGTACCCCCCTCCCCACAGCCCCCCATTGTGTAATGCCAGGGCTTCTTGATGAAAGACCCTCACTGTCTCTCACTGAAGAAGTCAATGCTCGAGTGTGGGAGGGTTCTCTCTGACCTGAGGATCAAAGCCCTTGTCTTTTGACATGACTTCAGTTTCTTGATAGGTCATCACAGTACTCAGACTATTTTATGAAATATTAGATAAGACGTCTCCAGCTACAAACTGAGAAATAACTTACAGACGCATAGAACACATGTGCTAGGAAGGAAGACAAATGCTTCCCAGACATTACTTTGGTTCTATGTAGTTCTGCTCAGGCTTCTCAGTTCAATCCTTCTTCGGCTAGCTCTGCGGAATTCTATCTTCCTGTGTATCATTTAAGAATTAAAAATTTAGGCTAAAAGAAAGTTGTAATTAACTACTATATGCCAGGCATTGTGCTGAGCAGCAGCACAATGTCCAAGTGCTGGACACTTGGGGAAAATATAATTTTTTTTAAAACATGGGCCCTGTCTGAATTCCAAGAGCTCACAGTAAGGCACATAAGAAACATAAGGAAAATACTGAAGACTGTAGATGTTATAGCTATAATGTTACAGCAGTATTGGGTAGAGGAGTCATAGAAAACAGTAATGAAAGTGAACTGTGAAAGGCAAAGAGGAGTTTTTAGGGAAGAAGGGAAACAATGGCATTGCAGGTAAGAGGAACAGTAGGACCAAGACATGCATGCATTCATTTGATGAACATTTACTGAACACCTTTTCTCTAATTTCTTGGTTCTTACATGAAAACCCTTTCAATAGACAAGCATTTTCCCAAAGGAGCAGCTTGAAAAAAGAAATCTGTGGTCAAAGAGGTCTGAGAATGCTGCATACAACAACCCCCTCTGGAGACCTAAGTATGCATATTAGCATACTAAAGGCTCTGAGAAGTCCTGCAGTAAAGAAACCTTTTCAGTGTTGTTTGACCTAGAACTTCCCACATTTATCTGACCCAGAACCTTTTTTCTATGCTTGACACCTTTGTCCATCCAGAGAAAGTACTGCTCAAGGGAACCCAGGGGAAACACCGAGATTACACCAGGGTAGGAAGGAAATGTGAGGTCTATGACAAATCTACATGGGAGCTAACTCTTGCTGGATGAGGTAATAACAGCAGCAACAAAGGAGATGAAAGCCTACTGACAGGAAGAGTCAGCAGACCCTGGTGAAGGAATAGGAGCAGCTAGTCTGTGATTCCAGCTAATGAGAAGAGCTAACCATAGTGCAGACAATATAAGGCAACAAGCCAATGACATGCATATGAGGCACTGACAAGTTTAGAGGGAAAACCCACCCAAAGAATGTATGAGCAAGTAACTGATATTTTACATTTCTATTGTTCAAAAACTGTTACTTGAGGGAAGGCCTTATATGTCAGATTATAATCTACATAATCTTCAAGGCAGACCTCAGTATTCTGCCTTTCGGCTTTAGGCTGCTAGTTCATAATGATTCACTCAGTTACCCAGTACTTATATTTTATAAAGTGCTCATAGATGCCCACTCTCACCTGATCCTCACCACAGGCACTAGAAGCAGAGAAGACAAGAGTGTGGCAAGGACTTCCCAAAGTGACAAAGCCTGGAGAGGAGACCGAGTCTTCCATCTCTTCCTGCTCCTTCCACACCAACTACAATTCTAACTTTCTGGGATGGCCCTAGTCTCAGATGTCTTATGATCCCCCACAACACCATCAAAATAGCAGGAATTACACTTCAAGATCCAATTCATCAATTTCTTCTGGAAGGGGCACAAAATATTTTTTGCTCAAATTCCTTTTGGTAAACACAGTCAACTTAAGAGAATGCAAGATTTTCAGGAAACTTTCAATGATTATTTGGAAAATTTATACAAGGTAACAGAATATACTAAATAGATTTTAGTCCATCCAGATTTCTTTTCAAAAAATGAAGTCAGCAACTACACTCCCTAATGGACAGAAGCTCACATACACAAAATCTAAAATGGCAGCAAACACAACGAATCATTTATTTTGGGCTTTGAGCTCTATTTCTCTACTTAAATACAGCTCACTTTGAAGCCTGGAGGAAACTGTTTCTCCTTAGATAATGAAACTGTACTTAGATGGCCACGTTTTTGTGCTCCTTCCTGGCATGATTCTTTCCTGCTATGCTCAGTGACCATCGATGCACCCAGAGTTCCTTTCTGGCTGCTTCAGTCTAGCAAAGAAGTTGTCTTGAAAGTGCATAGGCATCAAGGAAATTTCAGATACATTAGCTGTTACTCATATGCCAGAGAGTACAAGGAAGACAAGGTCTAGTACCTACCCCACTGATCCTAAACCCGAGGTAATTTTACCCTCCACTCACCCAGGGGACACTGGGCACTGCTGGAGACAGTCTTGGTTGTCACAATGGGAGGAGGGGGAGCTCCTGGCACTTACTGGCGAGAAGCCAGGTATGCTGCTCAATGCCTCGCAGTGCACAGGATGGCCCAAAATGTGGATAGTGTTGAGGCTGGGAAACTCTTCACTAAGTTAACAAAGCACACAATGACAATGATATCTGAGTACTGTCAATAAACTGAATGCAATAATTACACAAAGTAACTGGTAATCGGTCCTGTGGATTTTGACACAGTGCAATAATCCCAGCTGACTGCCACATTATGATGCCTATTAAGCTTAAATACCAACACAGCCAGTTTTCAAATCTGTTAAGGAATGGGTTAGATTAAAACCATAAGAATAGGCCATCACCCTGACCAATATATCATTGGGGTATTTGAGAACACAAAAGTGAAGTGGATATATATTTTAACTGTCTTTAAAAAAATGGAAATGGCAAGTATTTAAACTGTTAAAATAAAGAAGGGGTACAAGTGGGGGAACTGAATCAAATATGAAAACTGAGGAATAGGCCATAAACTAGACTGATTTAATATGCCCAAGGCCCATCATATTAATTCCTTAGTAGTTCACTATGACAAAACGGGTACTTCTTGACAGCTACCAAAACATCTCTATTCCAATAATGAAATACTATAATGTTCTTGGCAAGCCTTCACTCCTTCAGTTAGCTACGTCATAAGGTTCACCCACATCTACACAATTTAAAATAATCATAAAACATTGGATTTTAGGAGACATAGAAATATTTGAGAAAGTGGTCTCTGAAATAAGAGACCAACTAGCTCTCTAGCAAGAGGCGAGGAGAATGACTTTTACTATCATTTATTAGCTTTTAGAAACCCTAAAAGATATCACAGGTTCCAGAGAAAGAAAATAACAACCCAAGTGAGAAGCCTCTTTACACAGTGTAGAAAGAAAACGGAGGTGCAGAACATGTCAAAAAAAGAAAAGATATTCAAAATGCAAAATGCTGCTTCTTTTATACTACACGAAAAAGGTCACAAAACCAAATTGAAGGGCATTCCAGTCATCTGCAACAGCTCCAAAAGCTATTTATTATTTCACATGTTCTACTGCAGAATTAATATAAAGTTTTAGAAGTAGGAAAAAAAACTAACCTTAAGGTTATCAAAGGTTTTGACAGTCTGCGCCAAGTCACTGACACTCCCTGGTGATGCTGTCCCCTGTCCCCTAGGGCCTGAGGACACCTGTGAGCCATCAATGACCTCAAAGCCAGAAAGCAAGGCCTCTGAACAGCTGCAATGAGACTCCTTCGCTCTCTGACCAGCTATCAGGTATGTCTTCAAACCTATGGATAAAAATTACAGTCAGCACAAGTTGAAACCACCGTTGGTTGAATGCAGCTCCATCTTGCTCTCTGTGCAGGACCTGCTCCTGAAAAGTTGAAAGTAAAGTGAAAATGTGAATATGTCATATTTTACTACTGACTTGCATCTTTCCAGATGCATGGCCTCATGGGAACATTTGCCTCCAAGATACACCATTTACTCACATTTTGTTTTCTCTAAATGACGGATGCACATTTTACCTTTGAAGGATGAAATGAGCATTGAAAAAATTCCTCCTTGAAAGGGTCACATGACCTCTTTGTGACAGCAGCAGAGCAAAATGGTAGAGCCTCTACACTTTGGGTGTTTATTTTCATCTCTCAATATTAGTCACTGACACATACAATGGAAGGTCTAGCTGTAAGAATGATATTAGAGTATGGACCATTTTACCTTCATCAGGGACTGCAAAACTACCATGGAAAGTGAGACCATAATATGCACCAAAAGGGGTAATTAAAACCTCCACTGATTCAAATTTAGGAAGTATCTATTTTCTGTTGGATCCAAACATGTATAGCAAAAACATTCAGCTTTTGTTCAGCTGCAGTCTACGTAAATTTTATCCTCTCACAAAATCCTCATTTTTAAAAA
Source organism: Carollia perspicillata (assembly GCA_004027735.1). Lineage (NCBI taxonomy): Eukaryota > Metazoa > Chordata > Mammalia > Chiroptera > Phyllostomidae > Carollia > Carollia perspicillata. Next base: position 39,020 of record PVKM010004607.1, read on the forward strand.
ACGATTAAGTGGACAATTAACCTATATCTTTACAATTCTCATTAAAGGCTGAAATAACATACTAATGAATGCTATACTGTTAAGCAGCTGTAACAGGTGTGTAGGTCCCTGCTCTGGGTATTCACTATTACCTGATGAGGAAATAATGAGGAATTAAATGAATTTCTGAAAGAGAAGGAAATCTGACTTAAAGAAATCCACTGAGGTTGGCTAGGATGGGAGTAAAAGACAGAAAACTGTACTTAAACAACAATTAAATAAAAAAAGAAAGAAAAAAGAAATCCACTGTGAATTTAACCAGACTGGAAATATATTATAAGGGGTAACAATGTAATTTATCCAATAGGTGTTTATTTTAGGACTGGTATATGTTATACAGGGTGAAGCAAATGCAGGTTTACAGTTGTGAGTATGCGAAGCAGAGATTATTCTTGTATTATTATTTATTAATTATTGTATTATTTTCCATATGAACGACTGTAAACCTACTTTTGCCCCACTCAGTACATGGAGAATAAAATCAAGAACAAAACAAGGGGTCTGTCTTGGAGAGTTTAAGGTCTGGTCAGAAGGGGGTAATGAAAAGCCATTCATGGAAAGACAATCAAGAGGTGATGCGTCTACACTACTGACCCTGCACATTTTCTTACCCTTAGTGCATATTTAATAAATCTTTAAAATTAATTAGTCAAACAACCTAGGGACTACTTAATAATCCCTAATAATTTTATAATTTCATCACGTAATCTTTGTTCATCTCCTCTCTCCTCATAAAAATACCACATGAAGTATGTTTTTAAGTCAACTTTCTGAGAATTTGGCAAGATTCCTTAAAACACCTAGACATCCTTGAGTATGGCCAAATCCCAGGTGGGAATCAGAAGACTTCTTAGATAAATAATTTTAGATGCTAAATTACCAAAGGAAATAGCTACATGCCCACTCTTCACTAAGGTTCTAAACTTCCTTTTTTCTCCTCCAACAAAAACATATATCCCAATTTATGCATAGGATTGATAACAGTTATAACTAATTACATGCATAATCTTGAATTGGAAACATGAACTAGAATACAATAGAAGAGTAAAAGCAACTTTATAGGAATTTCTGAGGCTCATGTGTCTGTTCAGTCACAGACAACACTGCATTGATTTAGTCATTTCACCTTGGGAGAGATGAAAAACACAAAGTTTGTGGGCTAACCAGAGGAAAGTCCTATTTCTGGCCTTAGAGTCTCTGGAGTAGCTTAGTAGTCTCTTGGTTCAACAGAGGGCACAAAAAGACTGTCCCTGGAGCTGCTCTAATGATCTCTCCCCTGACTCCCAAGTACGGCAGGTTACCTCGCCTGGCAGTGGGTGGGGAGAGGCGCCTGAGGGAACACAAGCTGCCACTGCAAAGATCCACCTGGGAGGCCAGAAGAAGGAAGAACATTTTTTGACTGCAGGGTGTTAGAAGCTGCCACTGAAGAGAGATGTTTCCATTATGTCTGCAGCCTGTCCTGACCCCAGAAGGGTGTTCACTATGAGATGCCACTGGCTTGGGGTGAGGACTGTCCTAGAGCATGAAGGTGGGGAAGGCAGAGAGGTCCTGCTCTCAGCTCTCAAAACCAGGAAGCATCTTTGGTCAGCTAACTGCCTATTTTACAAACCCCTGCCCCCAACCACCACCGCCTTCTGTGTAGCTCCCGGCCTGCAAGAGCCAATGAAGGAGGTCTTCCTGGGGGTGTAACAGCTAAAGCAGAGAAAAGGCTGAGCCAGCAGACCTAAAGGGCAGTAGCCTGAGTCCTGCATAGACATGCATGATACTGAAGCCAGCATTTCAAAGTAAGAGCATGCCCACCACCACCGAGGGTGCAGCAACAGTGCCCAACTCTGTAGTCACAAGCTCTGACACTGCCTTGGGGTGCACAGCCCTGAGGTTTGTCATTACTATTATGAATTGTGACTGCCAAGTTGCTGCTCATTCATCACTTATCAAGTGTCTCCATGCACTGCGGTGAGTGCTGGGAGAACAAGCTAGAACACATCCACCATGGCCCCTACCTGTATGGGGCTGTCACCTCAAGAGAGATGTAGGCAATGGGCAGGATGAGGAAGTGATGGTGCTCTGGAAAGCATGGGAGGGCAGCACCTTGCAAAAACTTGGAAATTAGGGAAGGCCTCCTGGATGAAGTGCCCTCCAAGCTAAGAACTGAAAGACAAAGGGAGGTGAATCCAATGCAAGCCAGCAGGGCCAGGGGTGGGGGCAATTGTCATCAGGCTGTGAGTGCTACTACATAGTCCATGAACAGGCCCTCCAGAAAGGGAGCTCCAAAATGGCAGACAGGGTTGAGGGATGAAAGTAAGTTTAATGTGGTTGGAACAGAGAATGTGTGTGGGGGAATGGCCAGAGGTGACCTGGGGCCACGCAGGTGCTGCATAGACCAGCTCCAAGAGTTTTCATGCTGGGGAAAATGGGGATGGTGGGAAGAGTGATGAGTAGGCTCAAGGCTTAGGGAAGGCCAGGGAGCTGTGGCTGCTAGCCACAGTGGGTGGGAAGGAGTTAGGGAACATGCGAGTCAGGAAGTTAATGGTGGAAACAGGAACCTACTGACCCCTGGAGAGATGGGCAAGGGCATGGTTTCTGCAGAGCAACCTCAGATTTAGACTCCACCACCTCGTCACTGCATGACCTGGAGTAACATACCCCAGGGCTCTGTATCACTGTTTCCTCATAGTGAGGTGCGGCTAAGGTCAGGACTCACCCCACATGGCTCATGTAAGGATTAAACAATTAACACATATGAAGGCTTTCCAACAGTGCCTGGAACACAGTAGGAACTCAGTAGCATTAGCTATTATTATCAGTGTGGATGTTTGACCAGCTTGTCACTGGAGTCTTTTTGTTACTCCTTCTATGTGCAAAAACATGTGTGAAATCGTAAATCAGAAATTGCTTCACATTTGTTTCTAACTTGAATTTTTCTGTAGGAGGCCCCAATGACCAACTTGTACTGATGACACACTACTAGTGTTCCCAAAGTTGAACATATGTATGTATGTGTCCATAGCAAGCAAAATTGATGCAGAAGTTATCTTTTTGAAAAAACAAATTAAAGAACTGATTTATTTTTAGAGAGAGGAGAAGGGAGAGAGTCAAAGAGGGAGGGAGTTGCCTCTTACATGGTCCCTACTGGGGACCTGGCCCACAACCCAGGCATGTGCCCTGCCTGGGAATCAAATCTGCGACCCTTTGGTTTGCAGGCCAGCACTCAATCCACTGAGCCACACCAGCCAGGGCCAAATTAATTATATTTTTATTTATGCTTCAATATAAAGCTAAATTTAAAATGAAACCTTTTGCCAAAACTGGAGGGACATCAGCATGATAAAATAAGGCACAGCTTAGCTGCCTGATATGAAATACCTGGGAAATGCATTAGGTCTGAGTGACTGAGTTCCAGTCTCATCAAGTCTAAATCAAGACAGTTTATAAGAGGTAAGGATTTAATGAGTAACCATACACATGGATCCTAAGGTCCAAGTTCATAAGAATGGTTCTTTAGGAGCAGGAGGTCAAAGTAAGGCTGCTAAATTATTTATTTGTTAAATATAATATAAACAGGAAAATAATAAGATTTCTTATATTCATTCCTGGTCATTGATTTTTTAAAAGATTTTATTTATTTATTTATTTTTAGAGAAAGGGTAAGAGAATGAGAAGGAGAGGGATAGAAACATCCATGTGTGGTTGCCTCTCTGGGGACTTGGCCCACAATGCAGGCATGTGCCCTGACTGGGAATTGAACCAGCAACCCTTTGGTTCTCAGGCCCATGCTCAATCCACTGAACTATACCAGCCAGGGCTTCCTGGTAGTTGATTTTAAACATCACCAGCATCTACGGCTTTTATCAGCTTAATTTTACAGAGACAGAGGGGTGGAGTTACACAGTTCCCACTGGGCTCCTGTCTGATAGAGGAGCTTGTCTCTGGCTGCTTGTTTCAAGGAGAGTAATGTGGTTAATGTTCTTAAGCCTTCTTAAGTATATCATCAGTTCTTTCAGGAAAAATTGTGCCTTGAACACAACTGGTGCTGAGTTTTTGTGAACTGAGTATAATCTGAGTGAATGCCATAGTCCAGTTTTAAAAAGAAAGATTATTCTGGACTCCTTTTTGTATCATGGTCTTTTTCTGTGGGATGTTTGCTTTGGAGTGAGATATCCTCGATCACCAAGAACCAAGGATCTGTATGTCAACTCAGTAGAAAGAAGAGAATAGTCAAGAAGAAAAGAATGTTTAGGTGAGACACAGCCTTGGGAACTAGCAGCATAACATAACAAATGCCTATAAGCTTGCATCACCAAGTGATTTGAAATAATAAACATAGGAGAAGCAATCAGATCTGGCTAGTTATTTCAGTTTGTATTGCAGTTTTCCTCATAACTAGATCTGTAACAGCTGAGTAGCATGAGGATTATTTAAAGTCCAGGAGTGTCCCACCTGTGGCCAGAGGGCTGGTGCGGCCTAGGATGGCTATGAATGTGGCCCAACACAAAATCACAAATTTACTTAAAACATTTTTTTTCTCGTCAGTCTTCATTATTGTTTGTGTATTTAATGTGTGGCCCAAGACAACTCTTCTTCTAGTGTGGCCCAGAGACACAAAAATGTTGGATACCCCTACTGGTCAATAAGAAAAATAAAAATTAAAAGTGCTCTTAGTCTTAACCTACCAAATAACTCCTGCTTACAAAATTATATAGAGAGTATTTCTATTGCTCCTGCTTAAGAAGATCAAAAGTTTTGGTGAAAAAAAACCCCAAGATTTTTCACCTGTTGACATTAAAACACCCTAGACAGTCTCAGTCCTTTCCACTCCTACATAAAACAACTAATCATAAGAACTGATTCATGCTGGTTATCCCAACATTTGACAATAAATCACAAGTTCCTACAGTAAATGGCTGGTGGTGAAGCTTAACCTCTTTCTAAAAAATGAAATCCTAAGCAATAAAAGATGAGACAGATTTACTCAAGCAGGTGAAAGAAACTAAGGTGGATACCATGCCTGTTTAACCTGATCTTGATTCAAACTTTAGCTGAACAAAACAAACTTTTAGAAGAACATACTTCCTCTCCCTTTTTCTCTACCTTGCTATTGAAACAGGTGCTTTCTGCATCCACCTCCCTCTCTTTACCAGTAATGGATATATATGCTGCCATCATGGCCAAATATGATTGGCTGAACAAACTCTTAGTGACCATGTCCCTGTGCACTGTCTTTAATTAAAAAAATTTTAATTAAAAATATTTTTATTGATTTGAGAGAGGAAGAGCAAGAGAGAGAAACATTGACCCCTTGCCTTGTTCAACCCATCTGCACATTTACCAGTTGACCCCTGCATGTGCCCTGAACAGTGATCAAACCCACAACCCCAGCATAACAGAACAATGCTCCAACCAACTGATGAGCCACCTGGCCAGGGACACTGTCTTCTTACCTTCCAAACTTGGCATTAATAAATACTACCCTGCTAAATACTATGTTGCTGAGTATTAACACTGTAAGATCCAATGGTAACAAACTTCAGAGATCTGTTCCTCCTACCTCTAAAATACTCCTGAATTATGATTTAATGCCATGTGCCTTCACAGAAACAAAATCTTTAAAAGATAACATTTGGCATACCCATGAACAGTCTACCAGGTAGTACATCATTCATTCATTCACTTATCCAACAAATTAAATATTTATTGAGTATTTACTGAGGGTTAGGATCTGGGTTAAGTGTTGAGAGAAATAGATAAGAAAAAAGAATACTCCAATTTCAGAAATTGAGTTCAGATGAAAACTGTGACTTAAATACACAACTTCAGTTTCCTCATCTATAAAATGAAAATACTGGTAACAATACTAGTATATATTGGTAACATACTATGGTATATAATTTACCTTGAATTTCCAAGGATAGCATATTTCTTACCAGATTTATTTTATTTCTTCTCTGAATCTGAGAACTATTGTTGCATCTTGTTGAAGTTCACATAGCTTTATTTTTTCTTCTTTTAAAATTTTTTATTTATTTTTCATCTCTTGGGAAATTGTGAGGATTACACGAGTTAATGCACATGAAAAGGGAAATGTAAAAGGGAGAGACAGTGCTTTACCTTAGGGAGTCTTCAGGAATACTCAGGAATAACTCAAAAGTATATGGAGGAAGGGCATGAAGCAATGCTCACAAAAATTAAACATGAGAGTGGAAGGATGGCAGTAAATGTGAGGACAATGACTAGGTGATGACACGCATCTGCAGGACAGAATGGCATGAATTCAATAATATGTGCTAATAGGATGTTCAAAAGTGGCCAAAGGCATTTTATGGCATTAGAAAACAAAACAAAAATGAAGGCCTATAATAATTATCTTGGAATAATGTAGTATAACAGAGTTTTAATAATCAGAAGAGGCTATAAAACAAGAGAGCTAGAAGGAAAGGTGTTAGGAACTAAAACAGACGAACAACTAATAAATTGTTATTCACCAAATGATAGTATGGAATGTCGTCAGACAGAAAGAGTGTGTCAGGTTACATCTAAAGTAGGTACAAGGGGAGTCATACACTGCATTCTCTTCTCTAAAGAACTAAGGAGTAATAGTTAATTTTAAGTTTTTAATAATTAAACTAATAGCTTAAAAATTAAATTAAAAGATTTTATTTATTTTAGAGAGGTGAAGGGAGGGAGAAAGAAAGGGTGAGAAACATCAATCAGTTGCCCACCATACATGCCCCGATTGGAGATCAAACCCTCAGCCCAGGCATGTGCCCTGACTTGGAATCGAACTGGCAGCTTTCTTCTTTGCAGGACCACACCCAACCGACTGAGCCATACCAGTCAGGGCTAAAAACTACTACTTAATTTTAAGAGTTGAAAATGTAAACACAAAAAACAGAGAATGGAAAATAGATTCTAGAAAAAAAGATACACAAAAGACAATTTCAAATCTGAGAATAGGTGGCAGCTAAATAATTAAAAACTAAAACCAAAAAGGGCAATACATTGAAAACAGAAATAAAGCTATATGATGCTAAGTAAAGGGAGCCAGTCACAAAAGGCCACACACCATATGATTTCACTTATATGAAATGTCTAGAATAGGCAAATCTATAGAGACAGAAAGTAGACTAATAGTTGCTAGAGGTTTGGGAGGTAGGGGGATGGGAAGCAACTGTTAATGGGTACAGGGTTTCTTTTTGGGGTGATGAAAGTGTTCTAAAATTAGATGGTGTCACCATCTATCACCAGCTGCACAACTCTGTGAATATACTAAAAACCACTGAATTATGTACTTTAGAGGGATGAATTATATACAATAGTATGTGAATTACACCTCAGTGAAGCTGCTTTTTTGAAAAAGAGAAAAAATAGCCCTGACTGGTGTGGTTCAGTTGTTTGGGGCTTGTCCCACAAAACAAAAAGTCGCTAGTTCAATTCCTGGTCAGGGCACATGCCTGGGTTGCGAGTTTGGTCCCCAATCCGGGTGCATACAAGAGGCAACCAGCTGATGTTTCTCTTTTATATTGACACATCTCTCCCTCCCTCTCTTTCTCCCTCTATCTGAAAAAAAAAAATTTTTTAAAGAAAAAATAAAGCTATGTGAACTTCAACAAGATGCAACAATAGTTCTCAGATTCAGAGAAGAAATAAAATAAATCTGGTAAGAAATATACTATCCTTGGGAATTCAAGGTAAAGGAATGGGCAGTAGCAGGTAAAAGGAAAATATTAAAAATAAAGGCTTGGCAATAGATAACGTGGTAGAGCTAGAATGGAAAGACATGTAAGTAAGAAATTAAGGCTAAGTAACCCTGAAGAACTAAAAATTTAACATGGCCAGAGTTCAGAAGTCTGGGAAAAATTAAACAGAAGTTTGACCTTCATAAGATATATCCAAGAATCAACAAAATTATTGCGATTCTCACTGCTGCAATCTAGTCCAAAAGAGCTGGGATGATGCCCAAGCTGTCTTCTTAGACTGCCACCCCAAATCCCCATGATGACAAGAGTTCACCACACAGCATAGCAAGGCTGCCCGAGTGTCACGCCTGCCTCTTTACCTCCACAAAGCAGACGTCTCAAGCTTTCCCTGGCTGCCTTGAACACTGCTGTTTCCTTTTCATCCACAAGGACATTTATTTGCAAAGCCATCTTCTTCTGATGCAGAGGAAGTGCTACACACATTGACACTTCCTGTGAGCATCTTCAGCCAATCTCATCCTTCCTCACAAGGAAACTTCATATTATGCAAAGCAAAATAAAAATTCTTGTAATTCCTGACTGGCCTTTCCTGGGAGTAGCCACACCAGCACCTTCGTTACCTGTTACTCCACGGCTTCTGACTTGCTCCCAAATCACATTTCTAGCACAGTCACATGCTTGCTGTGAATTTCACTTTTCAAGTCAACCAGTTTTCAACTAAAATTAATCTTTTCTTGATTTTGATGAGTGTTTTACACACTGGCTGGAGCACTAACTGAGACAGTTCGTCAAACTGCATTTTCTTGTTCTCATAGAGCACATGGCAGGCTTGCTCAGGCCGATAACTGAGAAACTAAAATCATCTATTTCCTGATCAAGAAACAATATCTTCTGAGATATCTCCTATTTCTCTAATTTCATTTCAGCACTAGAGAAGGTCTTTCTACTTTAGACCTTTCACAAAAGAATCACTGAGGGGGTGGGCTGGGATGGGAGTAAAAGGCAGAAAACTGTACTTGAACAACAATTAAAATAAAAATTAAAAAAAAGAATCAAAGTTGTGTTTATGTGATATGATGCTTTTGTAAAAATGATTTTTTAAGTAAATCCTCACCCGAGGATATGTTCGCTGATTACAGAGAGACAGGAAGGGAGAGAGAGAGAAGTATCAATTTATTGTTCCACTTGTTTATGCATTCGTTAGTTGTTTCTTATATGTGCTCTGACCAGGTATCCAACCCACAACCTTGGCATATGCTCTAACTAACTGAGCTACCTGGCCAAGGTCTGGGTGATATGTTTTTAATAACCTTAAAAGTGTTGCCTGGTATTTGACGAGAAGTCAAGAGAGGGGTCACTCTGCCACTCTGGAGGTCACTGGCTGAGTGATTCACCCTCCCATGCTAGCCTCACAATGCATGGCATGAGGCTGTAATTTATGCCTCAAGAAAATCACAACCATGTCATAGATCCGCCCATAAGAAAACTGAAAGCAAAACCAAGGCAGTGAGCTGTGAGTGCCCCAGTATGAGAAGAGGACAAGAGAGGGGGTTTTGGGACACATCAATATACAGAGGTGTGACTTAAAAACCTGACCTGAAGCTGCAGTCAACAGCCTCTCACAGAAAGAGGGATGAGCCCTGGCCAGGTGGCTCCATTGGCTGGAGCATTGTCCCCGTACACCAAAAGGCTGCGGGTTCAATCATCCAGGGCGCATACAGGAGGCAGCTGATGGATGCTTCTCTCTCACATTGATGTTTTCTCTCTCTCCATTCCTTTCTCTCTAAAATCAATAAACTTATCCTCAGGGGGCAGATTAAAAAAAGGGGAGGATGAGTCTTCAGGAACTCCCTTGTCTTAGAATGGAAAGTGGGGGCCTGTTACAGACACTAAAGGACAGATGAAATGGGCAGAAGGCCGTTACATTCAAACCTCCTGGGAAGGAAAGTTCCAAAGCCTCCAGCAAGGAGGTACCTCTCTGTAGAGGTGCTGTCTCCAAACAAGGTAGACAAGTACTTGGAGAAAAGAAGACATGCAGAGTGCTAAGATATGGGAAAGAAACAAAGTGTTATTCTGAACACCATGAGAGTACTTTAAAAACACAGAACTACATAGTTTGAGAATCTAACGTGGTTAATAACATTGTATTATATAATTGAAATTTGCTCACAGAATAGAGCTTAAATGTTCTCTCTCTCACACACACATGAAGAGGTGCAATGTGAGTGATGGCTGTAAATTTCCTCACTTTTCAAGTCAATCAGTTTTCAACTCACCTCAAGGTTTTCTCTTTTGATGAGTGTTTTGCCTAAGTGTTAACTAGATGGATGAATACTTTCATGATGCCTAAATATATCAAATCACAAAGTATACTTTAAATATCTTACACTTTTATTTGTCAATTACATCTCAGTAAAGTTGAAAAATTAATTTAAAAAAACATACAAAAATACACCAGGGCATTTGTGCTGGGAGCCTTGCCAACTGTGGTGCAGGTGGACGGCTGGGCAGGCAGCAACAGCACAATGCTCAACGCACACCAAGCCACAGCAGCGAAGGCGCCCCCTCCGTCACACCCACTCCACTAGTGCAGCCTCCCTCCATCCCTCTGCTCTTCTTCTCCTCACCGGCACCATGGCAGATCAGCTGGCAGAATAACAGATTGTTGAATTCAAGGAAGGTTTCTCCCTATTTGACAAAGATGGTGATGGTACTATCACAACAAAGGAACTTGGCATTGTCATGACACCACTGGGTCAGAACCCAAAAGAAACCAAGTTGCAGGATATGGTCAATGAAATGCATGCTGATGGTAATGGCATCACTGACTTCCCAGAATTTTTTACTATGGTGTAAAGAAAGAAGACATACTGAAGAAGAAATTTGTGAGGCATACTGAAGAAGAAATTTGTGAGGCATTCTCAGCCTTTGACAAGGATGGCAATGGTTAACATCAGTGTGGCAGAACTAGGTCATGCCATGACAAACCTAGGAGAAAAACTAACAGATGAAAAAGTAGATGAAATGATCAGAGAAGCAGATATTGATAGAAATAAACAAATCAACTAAGAATTCATACAGATGATGACTACAAAATGAAGATGACTACTTTCAAATCCTTCCCCTCCCCAGAAGAATCAAATTGAATATTTTACTTACTTCTTGCAAAAAGTCATCTATTTTCTGTTTCTATATAGCAAAACTGAATGTCAAAAGTATCTTATTTCCATACACAAAAAGATCTGCATGTATTGGTTGGTGGTTGTGTCCCCTAAAGATCAAGCTGCCCATCAGTCTTACAATATAAGTACTCGTACCACCTTAACGGTAAGGAAGCACTTAGTGGACTCCTTGCAGCTCCATTTGCTAATGATTAATACACTGTTTGAGATGGCCAGTTTTTCATGCATACAGCTTGACAACTGAGCAGTCAGGGATTTGAATTAAAAATGAAAAATAAAATAAATAAATTCAAAATGTATTCAAGTGGGTTCTAGTTCAATTTGTTAGTATAAATGGTCATGGCTGGTTTGCTGAAAGCAAACACATTTAAAATTGTTTTACCTCAGGGTGTGTGTAGAAAAATGGGTGCAAGATAAATTCTCTAGATGTAGCCCTACTAGCAGGATGGTCCTTGCGTACTTCCATGTGCCCCAACCATGTGACACAGCCTGGTAGCATGCCCATGCTGGTTTAGTATTATCTGCATTTTACTAGAGCGAAATGAGTGTTGGGCTGTCAACATTCACACAAATATTTTTTTAAAAACTTTTACCAGGAGAGCAGCATTTCTGGACTCTCTGTTTTTAAAACCCTCTGAACCATGACTTGAGGCCAGTAGAGATAGGCTGTGGCTGTGGACTTCAGCACAACCATCAACACTGCTGTTAAACAAACTGACAGTAACCAGAGGGGAGGTGGGAGGGGATTACGGGGAGAAAAGGGGGAAGGGTTGTCAAGGAACATGTATAAAGGACACATGGACAAAGCCAAAGAAGGGTAGGATCAAGCGTGGGAGGTGGGGTAGGCTGGGGTGTGGGCGAGTGGTCAGGGAAAAAAGGAGACAACTGTACTTGAACAACAATAAAAAAAAGAAAGGAAAAGAAAAAAACATTGCTGTTCAAGAAATTACAATTTACATCCATTCCAGGTTGTAAATGCTTGCCTTTTTATTCTTTAAAAAAAAAAGACCATTAACTTTAAAAATACACAAAAATATTAACAGAATAATAGCATTATGAAAACATTTACTTTCTATATTAGAAATTTTCTCATTTATTTTCACTTTCTATATTAGGTATTCTTATTTATTTTATGTTTAAAAGAAGCGTGAATTCTTGAATTGATTACAAAATTTTAGACATAGAAATATGTAAGGATAAATACGCTAAAGACTCGTGGTCCTACCTAAGAAAGAACATGTCACCTGTAGTGTTCAGGCTCCCTATGGGCCTTCCCCCATTGCAAACCCTTCTCCCCCACAGAGTGAGGGACTATTCTTTTTTTTTCTTTTTTTTAAATATGTATTTTATTGATTATGCCATTACAGTTCTCCCATTTCCCCCTTCATTCCCCTCCACCCTGCACACCCCCTCCCACCCCACACTCCCCCTCTTTAGTTCATGCCCATGTATCGTAAGTTCTTTAGCTTCTACATTTCCCACACTACTCTTGCCCTCTCCCTGTCTATTTTCTCCCCACCCTCTCCACCCACTCCCCTGTTGCTAACCTTCCATGTGACCTCTATTTCTGTGGCTCTGCTCCTGTTTTAGGTGACTGCTTAGTCTGCTTTTGTTTTAGGTGTGGATGTTAATAACTGTGAATTTGCTGTCCTTTTACT
>PVKM010004608.1:0-51427 GCA_004027735.1 Carollia perspicillata
CAAAAAGGCAGTTGGTTCCCCCCGCCCCAGTGAGGGACATGTCAACAGTCACCTGCAGGCCTGCCAGTGTGGCTCAGTGGGCCTGTGAGTGGAAACCTGGAGACACAGCTTCCAAAAGATGCCTGAAGCTGGACAGCAAATGGAGACCAGCTGAGCCACCTATGTTCATGATATTTTGGGGTGGGAAAGGAGGTTCATGGCTCAACTTTGAACTGAGCTAGCAGACAGTGACAGGGTGATTTTTCTTTGAGTGTCTTAGAAGGGACAGGCTTTGAGGCAAAAGCCTGCCATTATTTCCAAAGCCTGCCATTATTTCCTTGGTGGTAATAGTCAGCACTGTGAACAGATTTTTGTTCTTGTGTTACTATTAGTCCTTGTACCTATGTAGTAGCTATAATGAGACTATTTTTGATATCATACTCTGACTTTTTCTTTCCCCTTACTTTTGTTACCCAGATATTTTAGGAAGAACTTGCCATTAAATAAAAGATTCTTTTCTACTGAACTCCGTCTTTGGAGATTTGCCTGGTAGACAGTGAGCAGAAGGACCACCCCTCACCCCCACACTGGTTGCATTCAGTAACAGTAGCTCTCTGACCAAAGCCTGCAATGTGTTCAGGGGATAAAAGGCTCATCCTAAAGAGCAAGGTCAGTTACACCCACCTACTACAGTTAAAGATCTGTACAGACAGGGTCCCAGGAAGACCAGTCAAATGCATGAATCTTAAATAATATTCTTTAAAATCTAAAATAACAAACATTGGTATTTATTGTTGTTGCAGTTAACCTGTTATCAACCACAGATAAAGTTTGGTTTTTCGCGTAACATGTCTCTAGTAGCACTTAGTTGTCTTTAACGTCATTCAGAACAATTGTGTTAGATTGTATTGTGACAGCTGTCATATCAACATGCCTTTTAAAAAAAACTTATCAAAACCTGGTGAATTTATATGTAGCCATTTTAGTATTGAAAATGAAAGAAAATAAGCAACATTTTTGGCATATTATGTTTTATTATTTCAAGAAAGGTAAAAATGCAACTTAAATGCAAAAAACAGAAAAGATTTGTGCAGTATATGGAAAAGGTGCTGTAATTGATCGAACACGTTGAAAGTGGTTTGCGAAGTTTCCTGCTGGAGATTTCTCACTGGACAATGCTCTATGATCGGGTAGACCAGTTGAAGTTGATAGTGATCAATTCGAGACATTAACTGAGAACAATCACATTATACTCTGTGGGAGGTAGACGACACACTCAATATACCCAAATCAATAAAGTTATCAGTGAAAATGAAAAATGTGTCTTTTATTTTATGGAAAACCTAAATGAACTTTTTAGCCAACCCAATAATACTAAGGTTAACAACAACAACAAAACAAAAGAAAAGGAAAAAAAGACAATTGTAGTAATAAGTTCAATGGCCTACAAAGGGCCTGTATTATCTGGCTTCTAAGTTTCCCTCTACCTGAGATCCTTCGTGCAGGCTGTCCCTTTCCCCTGAAATGCTTCCCACTACCTCCTTTGAGACCGAGCTTACATTTTTTCACATTTTCTGTTAATTTTTGCTGTCTCACTTACTGCACTTTTTTATTGTACATATTTTTAGAGAGCTGTGTATTGCCTGTTTCCCTCACTAGACTGTAAGCTCTGTGAGAGCAGAGACTATATTCATTTAGTTCATTAGAGTATCTCTGCTTAGCACAGTTTTAAAAAGTTGCCCCTGGTAATTATTTGTTATGAACAAATGTCTATTGGTAAGTCATTGAAGTGCCTAAATATATATTATTTCTCTCCCAAGACTGAACAGAAACTTCCTGAGGTGAAGAAATATGTACTACAAATACAAATTATCTGTCAGTAGTCTTATGTAACAATACCAGGAAAATCATAAGACACAGGATAAATAGAGTATCATAGCGTTATTTATACCAAAATGTGCCCACAAGGTCCCTAGGACAGAAGAGACTCTATATATAACAAAAAGATTTTGCTGGTAAACAAATAGCTAGAATATTTCAGCCTTCCACACAGTAAACATTATGCTTCTTTCTTTTGCTTGCTGATGAAAAAATTTACCAAAGCAATCAGCCCTGTGTTTTTCCTTCTATTTTTTGACTTGAGAGGGCAGTAATTTACGAGGTAAACTAACTGGCATCCTTGGAGTACTCAGAAGTCCACGCTGTCTATCGCTGCTCAAATAGCAAGGGCATCTTCAGCATTCCAAATAAAGTAATCAATACAGAAAAAGAACAAATTAATCGAAAGTTATGTAATCTTATACCCTGAAAAGAACCTGATTAAATCTCTACCCTTTGTTGCTGTTTCTAATCTTGGATAGTACAGGTGTTTACAATCTTTTGTGAGCTGACCTCAGGTGACCCCAGGATAGTTTTAATTGCTTATCAAATGTGATTTTATGAACAAGATAAAGATATTGTGAATGTATATCAAACACCTTTAAAATACAGAGAGGCTTTCAAGATAGAATTTTTAGTTAGCTTGCTACTCTTTCTTTAGAGTCTAATTGATTTTCTTGACATCTCTTTAGCCTGGCAAACTGCCTGCCTAAGTACTTTATCTGACCTTCAGGCTGTTTGCCAGGTATTGATCCAATACCTACAATGGCTTTGTTGTACCAGCTCTTCCAACTTTGATAACAGCTAATGTACTTGTGCCAGGCAGACAGGAAGTCAATGGTCTCAAAAACTCTCTCATCCTCTTCTTTTCTCTGTATCTTCCTTCCTTCTTATGCAAGAGTTTCAGGTTCTATCAAAATCAGATCTTAAGCAGATCAGATGGATATTTGGGCCTAATTTATCTTCTAGGAATTTTTTTAAAAGACATCTTAGAAGAGCTCTCTAAGAAACAGTAAATAAAAAATGTTTAGAAATACTAGATTTCTTGCTGAAGTTAAAATATACCATTAGTTGATGGGTTTCCTCTTTAAAGAAAAGTAAAATTAAATGTGAGTTGTGGTGATGCTTAGGGGGAATTTAGAAAAACTGCATTATAGAGAGTGACGAGAAACCAGGTAGTAAGGGGTCTTGAAATCACGCCATAAATAAAACAATAAAAGAAAATGAGATATCTTAGTTAGCCTGAAGAACAGCATACCTGAGGAGAGGAATGTGGTAGCCCTATGAGATTAATATCTGTAAGTTAATGTGACCATAGGTATTAATTTGTAGACAGATCTCATGTTTTTCATGCTTTGCCTTGACAACAAATTTTAGGAAAACATTTTCATTGAATAGCCCTGTGCAGACTGTAGACAAAACACTCCAATTATTCAACCCAGGGTGGAATCCTTAGACATGGAGAAAGCAAAGGACCTGAAAGAAGAATCATTACAATAAGCCCCTTGGGAAACAGAGTACTTTAGTGAAAACATATTTTGTGTTTGAAGATAATTTGAGATAGATAAAATTGACTGATTCCCTGGTATAGAGAGCTGCTACTGATACGCTTTGTCATCTAACTTCAACAAAACAGCTGAGAGAATTTAGAGACTTCATAATGCCTTTGCATGGAGCAAAATGATGTTGACTGGTGCCTAGTTTATCTGATTTAGATCTTTCTGTAGCTTGGAGCAGAGAAAAAGCCATGAATGTTGGCTTTTAAGTTGCCATGTTTAAATTGCCAACCTGAGGGAAGCAATTCATACTTAGAATAATCAAAAAACAAATCACATTCATCATCCTCAGGATGCCACTTCGAGCAATCTACACTCCCAGGTCACTTCAAGCTGCTGGATGAAGACTGAGCTGAGGGGAGAGGGAGTTATAAGGGGACTAAATGGTAATGAAAAAAATACAATAAAAATTAAATTTAAAAACATATTAAATGAATAAAACTAATAATAGTAATAATAATAAAGACTGAGTTGATGACTGGCCACGGTGGGAAAGAGGCAGAGTCAGTCTCACAGAGCTGACCTGAGTAGGTAAATCCTGAGTGCTGTGCAAGAGTGGCTATGGGTGGAAGAGGTACAGATGGCCCCCATGAGCTGGCATGGGGGGGAGAGGGACACAGGATCCCACAGGGCTGGCTGTAGGGGAAGAGATACAGAGCCTTTCACAGGGCTCGTCTGCATAAACCCAAGGAAGGTGTGCTAAGAAAGGAGCTGCCTGGATTAATTTATCTTCACCCATACTGATCAAGAGCCATTGAAACCTTTCATCCAGGAGGTTCACTGGCCCAAAAGATATTGCAGATAAGCCCGAAGGATAGATTTTTTCAGCTGCTCCCAAAACCATAGGAGCTTTTGAATCTGAAACAACAAAGAGATGGAACACACACCATCACTCCATTAAGAGAAGCAAAGGGAATCCCTAAGAAGAGAAGCGAGATTTAAGTGAAAGCAAAAGAGGACTAAGCAACGTGAAGGCCCAGAAAAGCCTTTAGGTAATTGCACACTGTGCTGGTGTAGGATCTCAGTATTGACAAGCTTTTCGACAAAGAAAACTTTGCCAAATCCATGGCTGCTGAGGAGGAAATGTTAAATAGAAACATAATGAATAAGAAAGTGATGATTACTCCAGGTTGTTTTGTCAATTATCAGTTAAATCAGTGCTGCTATTGTGATTACAATGGTGTTTTACTCCAGGACAACTGGAGGCAAAAAGACCTTGAAAACAAGGAGAGGAAATCAACTGAAATTTGGCATGAAAAAAATAGTTCAGACAAATACACCTAGGGGAATAAATATTACGAAGTGATGGAAGGTCTATAAGTACACCGTTGCCAGGAGGACCAGAAAGGGTGGCCAATTTGACAGGAATGTGCACATGGCAAAGAAACTAAATACTGTTGCTGCAAGCCACGTGTGTGGATCATGCGGACAAGGCAAAGATTTTATTTACCTTCCACAGGAAGAGTCTGTGGGGCGAGATCTAAGGTGCTATTTATGGATTTGCATTTTTAAAACAATAGGACAGGAAAAACAGAGAGGTATAAAAAATATCAGTAACTGACAAATAATCAAAACTGATGGAATTTCCCTTAAGAAAACGTAAAAAAATTGCCAAGTCACAGTCAAAAAAGGGGGAAGGGAAAAGGAAAGTGGGATCCAAAAGCTAAGTAATAAAAATGTGGAAAGAAGTCAAAATGTTGCATTTATAAAGCTACCTCTTAGGGGAGTGCAAAAACCACTTCACCTCTTTGGACCTCAGTTTCCACACTGTAAAGGGAGAGTTGTGGATGGCATGATTCGTACGTAAGGGAGTTGTGGATGGCATGATTCGTAAGGCCTCTTCTAGTGCCCAAATATCTATGCCCCAGAGCAAGTTTTAAAATTCAGCATCTTCTAAATTGGGCTCCAACCTCACTTTGGGGAATTCTCTTCTGCGATATATCTTGTTTCACTCAGCTGGCCCCTTCCCTCACATCCCCAAAAGGTCACCTGCTTATACAACTTATTTATGAATGGCACATATGCCTTGTTTTTAAATGAGGGTTGGAAGAAGGTGGAAAGAGAATGAACAGGGAATTGGAAACCCTGGCTCTGGTTCTGGCTCCTGTACAGACCCAGGATATATCCCTCATCTGCAAAGAGATGGGTTGGATTAAGTTATCACTTACGTTCTTGCCTGTTCTGCTGGTCTTATTCTAGGTCTCAGGCCTTCAAATGAGTTCTTAATTAGATGTCTCTTAGCAAGGAGAAGGCAAGCACTGAGTAGAAAAAAGGCCAGGTCTCTTGGATTCCAATTCTCTACCTAATCTATTCACATGAGCTACAATGAAGACATCACAGCAGGAGGTCAGAAAGTACATGACACAAAAGAAAATAGTAATAAAATGCCAAAAGATGAAGAGCTTCCCAGATTGGGGACTTACTGCATTACAGACCAGTCTCCAGAGAAAGGAAGAGTCACTTCCTTGGGAGACACTCGAAATGAAATTTGAAGAAGGCAGGCAGAAGAGTCAACAACTGGCCATCCTCCCCCATTGCTCAGAGAAGCTGGCCCACATATTTCCTCATGGCTGATGTCCATAGCAGTCATCTCCAGCTCGTGCTCACTTGGAGACAACTAGAGACATCCTTTGCATCTCCACCCAGCAGTTCTCCAGTTCTACATTTATTTCCATGTCATTCCTGAAGCCTGAGGGCACTCCGCACCCTGTAGTCCTGTTAGGTGTCTTCTCAGGCAAAGCTGGTTTATTCAAGGTCATGCTGGCAGCTGAGCCCAAGAGCCTATTGCCTTTGCTGTTAACCTTGCCAAGTTGAGCTACATCTATTTTTTTATCTTCCATTATTCCTAGAAATATCAATTCTGGAAAACTCTGGTTTCCCACACAAGATTTTGGCAGCCAGTCCTCAGTAGTTACCTCATGCTTAGCTCTGCTGCCATCTGAGAGAACATACCAGGAAAAACTGTGCACCTGTAGGGTGAACGAATGCAGAGACTGAACAATTGGATTGCATCTTCCTCCTGGCAGGGTTATGTAGGAAAGGTCCTTGTGGAGTTAAAGAATGTTAGTGAAGTCAGAGACCTGAAACCCCACCTAGTCCAAACCCATCATTTCACATACAAGGAAACTGAAGCTGTGCAGAGGGAAGTCCCTTCTGCAGATTATATCTAAAAATATTTGCAAATACATGAATGAAAAGATAGATGAATACATGAATGAGAGATATAAAGAAATTCAGAAATGGACTTGAGAGGACAAAATGTACACTTGTGGATCACAAAGTAAGGTTGGAGGAAGAATAAAAGAGATCTTTTTAACTAAGCATCTTGTTCCATTTGGGCTGCTTTAACAGAATACAATAGACAGGGTGGCTTAAACCAACAGAAATTTATTTATCACAGTTCTGGACACTGGGAAGTCCAAGATCAAGGTGCTGGCAGATTCAGTGTCTGGTGAGAACTCACTTCCTAGTTCACAGATGGTGTCTTCTGGCTGTGTTCTTGCATGGCAAAAGGAGCAAGTGAGTACTCTGGGGGCTGTTTTATAAGGGCACTAATCCCATTCAAGAGGGCTTCCTCCTAATGACCTAATCACATCTTAAAAGCAGTATCTCCTAATGTCATCACATTAGGGGTTTTGATTTCAATGTATAAATATTGGAGAGACACAGACGTTCAGTCCATAGCAATAAGTCAATGTCCACTTCTGCTCCTCTCAGGTCAAAGCGTAGGCACTGGTCATCATTCCTTATTTTTGGTCCAGACAGCATTGTCAGAGAATAAGCTGTTCATGACTTTTAAATTATTAACAATCAATCAGGAAGTGAGAGCTCAAGAGAGCCTTAGGAGGTATATGATTACATCCTCATTTTTAAAGATGAGACTAAGAACTGAAAAAAGAAAAATGGCTTTCTCCAAATATCTAATGTCCATGGGACGACCACAAAAAGAAAAAGCAATACAGACAGACCTTGATCTACCTGTCCCCGAACAGTTTTTTTTTTTCCTACTCAAATAAATCCAAAACACGTGCATGCACACATGCATCCTCGTGTATCCATACCTACGGCAGGTATAAAGAGTTACTAAATATACTATTTCAGCAGCTGGGATTTTACAAGTTGACTTTTCACAAGGTGTTTGTGCTTTCTTAAAATGTGTTAGGCAATCTTCTTTTTTCTTCTTCTGAGATTTATTTAATTTAACATAAAACTTAAACATAGAAAGTCTGACTTAGTTAAGACAGGGATTGCAGGGTTACTTTCTACCTTCAAATCCCAATCACGAACAGTGAATTCAAGCTTGGTGGTGTGATGTCAGATCACCTCCCTTTGGCCAACAATGTCCAAATAAAGTGGTCAGAAGCCAAAGTGGCCACCCTGAGGCCCTGCAGAGTTTGTAACAGTGAGTGTCTATCTCCACACATGGTTAGAGGGTATTCTCTGATGTCAGCACCACTCTCACTGTTCTTTATTGGGCCTTTGACCTGTGATGAGTCATTGAACTTGTAACTTAGCTCAGAGAGTTCGTGGTGCACACCTCTACCTCAAGCAGAAAAGCTCTTCCAGGAAACTGGATACCCACTGAGAAAACTAAGGGGTATCCTGGAAGAATCTGATGAGCCTCAGACAGGGTTTTATTTCCTCTGAAGACTCACTAATCTACGTTCTCTGGTAGCCTCTGAGCTCATCATCAGCCACAATATTCATTGCATAGAAATGTGCTAGGGACTGAGTTGGACACAATGCTGGAGACCTCCCTCAAGGGACTGACAATCTGAGGAAAGCCAAAATATGTACACAAAAGGATACACAATTATATACCTAGAATAATCAAAGCATCAAATATGTTAATAAATCAGTCACAATTAAGGAGTTCAGAGAAGGAAGGACATTGTGGTAAATTTCAATGAATTATGAAGCCCTTCCTTTGCAGGGATTTAAATCCTTTTGTACATTTGATTCTTGTTTTAGTACTTAGGCCAGTTTTATGATTTACCCCTGTCATACTAGAAAAAAGGAAGAAAGCAGAAGAATCTAGCACAAAGAGTAGGAATATGAATTCTAAAACATGGTTTGAACACCTACTAGGTGGAAGACCCATTAAAAAAAATAAAACATAATGTAGAGTTGAGCCCTGGCTGGCATAGCTCAGTGAATTGAGCATGGGCTGCGAACCAAAGGGTCGCCAGTTTAATTCCCAGTCAGGGCACATGCCTGGGTTGCGGGCCAGGTCCCCAGTGGGGGCCACGTGAGAGGCAACCACACATTGATGTTTCTTTCCCACTCTTCTCCCTCCCTTTACCTCTCTCTAAAAAATAAATAAATACAATCTTTTAAAGAAAACATAATGTAGAGTTGAATAACTGACCCTACCATAAGAGTTAAATTGCAGTTGAAAGGCAAGTGTGTATGGCTGGGATGGGATCTTCAGATGGATCCCAAGAATGCCATGGGCAAACTTAGGCAGTCATGAGGAAGCCAATGAACAGAACAGTGAGGAAAAACATGGTTACCCCGAAGAGGTCGAACAGAGCCTGTAAAGAGATATAGTTTATGGGAGCCAGAGATGTAGGCAAGTAAAAAAAAAAAAAAAAGACTAAGAAAGGCAAACGTGGAGGTGGAAATGAGATATTATCTAAGGAACTCAAAGGGGTTAGATAAGAATGAGAAAGATGTGACTCAAATGGAACGGGGAAGGAAGAGGATATAGGTTATCTCCTGAACCACCAGAGTCAGACAGGGATTGCATCTGTTCCCTATATGGTAGGAACATTGCTCCTCCCCAAGGGGGAGAAAATGGGTGCAGGAATCTGACACCAAGCCACAAATGAGACTTGGGAGTAAATTATTTAACAGCGTGTGACCTAAAGGTAGACATGATAAAGAGAGTCAACTCAGTGATTCTGTCCATGAGGGCCAAGAATATAAATATATATGTGTGTAATAACTCCAATGATTACTTCTCAGGAACAAAAGTTCAAAATGGAATAATAAATTCAAATCTTGTCTTGAAATAGTATTTATTTACAAAAGAAGGGAATGTCTGCTTCCACAGATCTTGAAGAAAGATTTAGCAATAACAGGGCAATGAAATGTAGAGCTAACATATCACACCCAGGAATTATGATAACTCAGCCCCCATGAGTCTCAGTTAGCTAAAAGATTGGTCCTTGCTCAGCCTGTATAGGTGATTCATTTTTATTTAACAATAACTAACTGAATCTCTGGGTTTTGCAATTGACCAAAATGACTATATTCTAAGCAGAAGGATGAAAAGCAACAAATATAGCAAAGGAATATCTGGGTGTGGCATGTCTCCTCTTGCCCTTAAACCAAAATGTGTTTCTTGGGAAAGTGTGCCTTTGAGTTATTCAATAACACAAAATTCCTCATGGCCCCTTGGCCTATTGTTTTCCTTGAAGGTGGCACTGAAAAAGGGAAAGGAAGAGGAATCTGCAGACAGCCAACCCTTCCGTCAAATCTTGGCTCTGTCACTTAGTTGTAAACATTAAGTGTTAATAATTATTGAGTTCCTACAAAGTCTCAGTCCTGAGTAAATTCCTTTACCTATTATACATATATTATGCCACAATAATGCTATGAGGTAAGTACTACTCTTGTCCCCATTTTACTGATGGGAAAACTGAGACAGAGAATGTTTTGTAACTTGGCCAAGGTCAGAGTAAGTGATCGAGCCAGGCATTAGTCCTATATCTATTTATGTCTATTAACCCTTATGTCATATTACCTTTTCTCCCTTGGATTTAGACTCCGGGCCACTTAGCTTCTCTTGGCCACAGTTTCTTCATCAGATATGGAGAATGTACTATTTAGCTTATAGAAGTGATGGAGAAATTAAATGAGATAATGCATATAAAGTGTTTAATGTAGTTCCTGGCCCAGAATCATTAAATGACTAGCTAATCATTAAATTGTACCTATTATTGTATTTGATAGATGATTTTTTATAATCTCAAGACTACCCTGATAAAATAACTACATTTTAAGTTATATAACTACATTTTCATCAATAAGAATAAAGTTATTAGTACTAGCTTTTCACTAATAGGAGAATCACAATTGCCACGTAAATTATTTTATCCATACAAAGTGCAGGCATTGTTAATATAACAAGAATGGTTCACACAACATCGATGTAACCTGGCAGCCAAGGAGAGTGGACTGGAATGTGCATGGATGAACAATGATGATTTCACTGTGCTAGTCAGTGGTGGTGGTAGATGCTGTTGAGTGAGTATGTGTACTGTGTGTCTGTTGCATTCTAAATGACTGAGAGAGTAAAGCAACAAATCTGCTTCAAATTTTGCATTAAGTTTGAACATTCCTCCACAGAAACCATTCAAATGATTCAGAAGGCTGAAGCTATGGGCAACTCGTGATTGGCAGCTTCATCAGGACAACATGCCCACCTACACATCACATCTCGTGCAGAGTGTTTGGCGAAACATCAAATTAATTACTCAGGTGTCTGAGCCCCACTATAGCCCAGATTTGGTGACCTGTGACTTCTGGCATTTCCCAAAACTTAAATCACCTTTGAAAGGGAAGAGATTTCGTATCATCAGTGAGATTCAGGAAAATACGATGGGGCAACTGATAGCAATTAGGAGAACTATATGAGGTCCCAAGTGCCTACTTTGAAGGGGACTGAGGCATCATTACCTACGTACACTGCTTGTATCTTGTGTCTTCTTCAATAAAGGTCTCTATTTTTTATATTACATGGCTGGATACCTTGTGGACAGACCTCATATATTTTGAAAACAAAGTTAAATGCTTAACAGATAACTTAACTAATTAGGGCTGGGCTTTAGTCTGAGGCTACTAAAAAAAAAGTGAAATGGATACTAAATGAACCTTTACCTTAACATTGCAATCTAAATAATCAAAAATAGTGGCTTACATTAACCCTGAAACATCATACCA
Source organism: Carollia perspicillata (assembly GCA_004027735.1). Lineage (NCBI taxonomy): Eukaryota > Metazoa > Chordata > Mammalia > Chiroptera > Phyllostomidae > Carollia > Carollia perspicillata. Next base: position 11,361 of record PVKM010004608.1, read on the forward strand.
CTCACTAGAAATATAAGGTCACCCACATACGTGAACTGGCTTGTTTTGGGACCAAATTTCCTATTCAAAGCCCATACGCTCTGACCCTCTTCCTTTCCCTCTTCCTTGCTAACACAGCCCAGTTTTTAATCAGGGGATACATAGCCACTGGCTCTAAGCAGGTGAGGATCTTACCAAATCCAGGTAGTAAATCATTATTTATCTAAACTAATGATATTATTCTCACCCCTTTTGCCAGCAATTGGTTTAACAATGGACTTATGATAGGAAACCAGATAGGAAACTAATGGGGGACCTTGTGAAGAGGAATTTCAGTTTCAAAAGTAAACATCCAGGAAGAAAATTGCCTTTTTTCATGTGATACTTGGAACTACAGTGACTAGCTTGAGATCAATCATAAGGGGGAACCAATGTAAGAAGATAAATCAATCTGAGGAGGATGTCAGAGGAGAAGGATGGAGAGCTCAGGAGTCCTTGATGGGCACTGATGATAATAATTAACCCTGAAGGTGCTCTAACAAGAAGCCCTCCACACTTCTTGTTAGTGAACTACTTAATCTACTCATTGTTTAAACTGGTTTGGGTTGGGTCTTCTGTTACCTGAAGCTGGTGCATCTTAACTGACAACCAGTCCAGAATACTAGGTCTCGGTTAGGCCTGTGGAATCCAAGATAACAGATTGTCCAACAGTCTTGATTCTTTGATTCCTACCAAAGGCATACAACTAAAGGAAGAAGGGGAAATACAAAAGTGGTATAAAAAAGGTGAAGGAACTGAGGGACTGGGAGAAATCCTCAGGTCCTCACCATCATCCAGATACTAACTATTCCTTCTCATTCATCCACTTCTCTTGACTAGCTAACTACTGCCCCCATCCATTTGCTTGTTAAAAATCTGTTTATAGATATCCCCAGAATGTTGTAACAGGACCTCAGATTCTACTGCAAAACAATTGCTTCATAACTGACACGTTCCTCCAAAATGTATGTCCTTGCTTCAGTGTGTTTCTCTCATCCTGTTTCTCATCCTGCATCTCACAAACATAAAATAGCACCCCTAAATGGCCTTCATTGAGCTTCCATGTGACTGGCAGTATCTGGAAAGCAACTGAGTCAGATTGGAGTGGTGATGCATGAGCTGCCCATGAACTACTAGGGGTGTCTCTGGCCATATTGATTAATCAAAAAGAGAAACTGTTGTCCGAGTGAGTACAGCCATGGAGAGTGAAGCACAGGAGCTTCTCGGAGCTGCTAAAGGAAAACCAGGGGAAAGCAGAGACTGACAGTAACAGCCTCCATTTATCAGGGGCGACCGCACGGTTGTCATGAGCAGCTGTTCCCTTCCACTGCAGACAGGCAGCAGGATTACATCTGGGAACAGAACTCCCCACAGTACAGCTCGTGAGAATAAAAACATGCTATGGAAGAACACTATAAAAGCCTTCCCTGGAGGCTTTTGTAATGTTTTTGTATCAAGCTATATTTGCATATATAGAGGGTGGGGCAAAAGTAGGTTTATGGTTGTGAGTACACAAAACACAGTTCAGTCTTGCATTATTGGTTATTAATTTTTGTATTATGTTCCATATGAACAACTGTAAACCTACTTTTGCCTCACCTTATATATGTATATGCATGTGTATAAATATATATACATATATATACATATATATATAGAGAGAGAGAGAGATGGAAAGAAAGAAAGGAAGAAAGAGATTAACAGATATCATAATGATAAAAGAGACAGAGAGATCGTGCATACATGTGAAATGGAGGGGGACCCAAATAGAGTCCTGTGGTAGAGATAGACAAGCTATTCTACAGTCCTATTAATCTGTGCTATGCTATATTCTAAGGCACATTCCACCCCCACCTTACCAATGATTATTGTCATCATGAATTATTCTTGCACTGGTTAGTCTATTCCTTTCTTCACAGGCTTGACTAAAGAACTCTCCCTGAAATTTCAGCCGCACTTCTTCCTTACCACCGCTTCTCATATCCTTTGTTTCCCTGGGTCTCCGATTTCATCCTTTCCCCTCTCTTCTTAATCCATCATTCTTTGTGAGACACTGTTGGCTGAGCACTGCACAATAGGCCTTGTCTCACCCTATTTACCATGCCCATTAAATCTATTAGTCTCAGTACACCATCAGCTTTTAAAAGTGCCCCTTTCACAGGCCCCCTTCTTACCTGTTCTAATGACATTGTTCCCTCTCCCACTGCCCTTTGAACACTCATGTCATTAAGCTCCAATTTCACTTTGCTTTTGATAATGACAAGATGGCTGCCCTCTATAATCTTACACAGGAGCCTAACAGAGAGTACGTTTACAGCAGCAGCTACAAGAGATACCTATTGATTGCTCCCTTTGCCTCCCTTTCCCTGAAGGTCCCAGGGCTGCTGTTAGGATTTGTCTGTCTAAGCTACTCACATAGATGGTTTTAATTGGTCATTTCATGAACACTGGAAGGTAGATACTCTGAATGACTTCCCTCCCTGAATGCCCTTTCTCTCTTCCCTTTTCCCACTGAGCATTCTGCTCAGATATTCAGATCATACTCATCCCCTCCACTGTGTACTTATTAAGTATATTTCAACTGCCAGGCTCTGAGCTGGGTGTTAGGGAGACAAGAAAATGAAATTCAGTTCCTTCTACCAGGAGATTTCTGTATATCTGGGCAGAGAAGAGGGAGAATATGGAGTAGCCAATCAGCAATTGCTGTAACAACAGGCTAATGGCTTTATCCAGGCCAATGGCTTTATTTAGGCCAGGGACCCAATCACACTGGTTTCTGGGGTTTTGTTTGTTTGTTTTTTGCTGCACAAAAAACAAGGGCAGTCTTCACAGAGCAGTGTCAAAGTGGACTGCACCAAAATAAGGATGGACCTTGGTTCAAACCTGATCAGGCACAAGTATGAATAACCTGAGGCAAATCATTTGACGATCCCCAGCTCTGAAGGTAAATCAGTAGCACCTACATCCCAGGGGACATTGTGAGAATAAAACAGAACAATACCTGGAGAGGTAGCTAGCCAAGAACCTGATGCTCCATAAATGTTAATTGGGGGTACACGCACTTTTCATATTTCTCAGGAACCCTGTGATTTCTGAGGCCCAGTACCCCTCCATGAAACTGTTTCTCCTAGGAACCTACAACTGGTGACTTTTGTAGGAGGGTGGATTAATATAAGTGTGAGCCAGACCTAATTGGGGTAGGTCAGTGGGATGGGTGTCGTTCCACAAAGGGAGACACTGCCAGTTCAGTTCCCAGTCAGAACACATGCCTGGGTGGCAGGCCAGGTCCCCAGTTGGGGGTGTGCAGAGGCAACTCATTGATGTTTCTCTTGAACACCAGTGTTTCTCTCCCTCTCTTTCTCCCTCCCTTCTCCTCTTTCTAAAGTTAAATAAATAAAATATTTTTAATAAAATAAATAAATAAACGTGTGAGCCAGATCAGCTTCAGCTATACTGGGGCCGAAGCAGCTCTATTAAATCACCATCAGCACCTTACCTACAGAGTCCATGTTATCCATGAACGTTTAGACACAGGAAATTAATTTAGACTTTCTTCTGGGAACTCACTCATGTCGTAAAATGGAGCTGGATTAATTACCACCGACAGGCTTTCCTCAATTCCAGTCAGAGACCTGAAAAGTGAGGGGGGACCCAGGTCAGGAGAAAGCCACGTTAACAGACTTTCTATGGAGGCCTCATGTCATCTGCCTGGGCAACAAAGGCCTTGAACCCATCTCCTTCTGCATTTCATTTTCACAGAAGACCCACCCCCTTCACCCCAAGGGAAAGGAACTTCAAAAAATTCTTCCACATATTACCATCAGCTCAAGAACAGTGAAAAATGATTATTGAGCCATGTACAGACCACCCCAGCATTTTTAATTACAGATCATACAAGAAAAATATAACTTCTTTTGTTTCACCCATATTCAAAATAATCTCATCGGGATTGTCAGGAAAGAATAATATTGCAGTCAAAAGAATATTCAATGCCCCTTCAGGCACTTTTCAGAATTCAGAGTGTTGGCATATATTTAAAAACCAAATACAGGAGAAATGAATAACTTAGACAGTTCAGGTGCTAAATTAGCCAAGGCTGAGGGAAAGAATGAGTCAGGAAAATGCTTCCCCATAATGCAACCTGGCCTTTAGCCCCAGCTTTTTCAACTCTTGTCAATGTGCTGAAGTCTGGTGTTGATGTTGAGATCATCTGAAAACTTGTAACCCAACTATAAGCACTTAGACTAAGCTACAAGTGTCTATTTTTACACCCCAGCAGCAATTCCCTCAGGAACTCCACCTTCCTTTTCAGCCTGCTCTTCTGTCATCCCCAAGGGCCATTCCCCCCTATGGATGCTCTGTTCTCTCGTTGGATGCCTTTAGAAAGTTGCCTTCCAGTTCCTAATTACCTCAAGCAGCTGTATAAAGCAGCTTCCAGGCTCAAACCACTGTGGAGTATCCATTTTAACACTCAACACTATCACCCACAGTTGTCAAGAGAAAGGGATTGCTTCTGTGCCTGTCAGGAAAACAGCAGTTGTTGTATTCATTGGCCTCCCAGGAAACTAGGATGTCTTGCCATTGTGCATGAGATTTTCCCTGGGGACGCTGGCTGATGAGCCGTCAGGCACCGAAGAGAAATGGCTTTATTCTGCCCTCTGTTCTCCTTGGCAGGGATTGCATCATTTGCTCAAGTACCATCACCAACAAGTCCACATATACAATGCCTACAGAAAACATTTCATAAGCCAAAAGCAGTTACAACAAACACCATTAAGACAATGTTCTCTAAGTAAATAACACTGTGCCCAATTCCCAGGCAATGGTTTACTTATCTCAGGAACAATTCCAATGATAAAAAGATCTCAGTAAAGACTCGTGGATTAATTGATTCCCTGACTGGTCTGGAATATACCTATTGAATATTCTGAAATCTGCATTTTGATATTCATTTTGATATTCATTTTTGATATTCAAAATCTGCATTTTGAATATTCAGGGTGGGGTTTTCACAGCAATGGCATCCACTGCCAGGACATTCAGGCTGCCCACGGTTTACAGAAAGAAAAGTACGGTCACTGACGTTCCTGAGTTTTCTCTGAAAGAACAGAAAAGCTGCCTACCGCTCCCCCCACCAAACACAAAGAAGAAAGAAAAAGAAATTGTTCAGAAAGGAAAAGAATGGTTCTTGTGGGGTTGAGCTTTGATTAAAGAAAAAGCAACATTTTGCCAGTGTTTTTAATGAGACTAAACACACATAATAGGTGCTCAATTTGAAAAAAAAAATAAGTGTGCTGGATGCTCCCATTTCCCCTTCGAGGCACTTACCGGGACCTACCTTCCAACCCTGAGTTTTCCCAACATTGAGTTCACTGTGCCTGGTAATTTGGGGGTAAATTTCACTTTGTGAAACTTTCTAGAAAATGAAGACATCCAAAGTGCCCTGCCCTGCTCAGGAAATGCCCACGTTGACCTGGCATTTCAGAATGGGTCAGTTAGCCTTGGGAAGGCTATCTCATGCTGGATTCCCTGACACTCATCTCTTGCATGAATTTCTTAGGATGACCTCAGAAGGTCCCCGGGAATCTGTTGTATCAATGAGGTTGAGACAGGATAGTAAGAAGCTAGGAAAATTCTTTGGCAAGTGGAATAGAAAAATTAAGACAGATAGCTGAACAAATTAGCCAAGCAATACACAGCTAGGCACAGATGGTCGCCAGGAAGGCAGAGTGCCTGGCGGGGGGCAAAACTGGGAACACAAGGACCCCACCCCCAGGGTAGCTTTTCCTCTCCTGGCCTTTCCTCTTTGGAGGTAACATCTAGGCCTCAGTTGTATTTCAGCTCCAGGCCCAGAAAAGCAGCAAAACTATGTGGGTTATGCAAGAACCAACTGCATTGACTAAAGACCCCCTGCCCTGACACTGACCAATCAGTGGAGACCATGACCCTGAAAGGGCACACCTGGAGAACTGACAAATGTTCCTCTGAAATCCTCCCCAGAGACCTCCCCTAAGATTCTCACCTTCAAGAAAGAGATAAAATCCTCAAGACAAAGGACCCAGCACATGCTCTCCCTCTGGGGAGCAGCTCACTACATTCCCTTCTTCTTCCCCCACTTCTTTCTTCCCAGGCATGTGTATCCTCAACTTTAAGACAATGGGCAGCTGGCAGCTTGTCTTAAGCAATCCCCTGAACCTGTCCCCAAGGCCCCCTTTTCTCTGACTGCCCAGTGAGCTAAGGCAGCTCAGCCTAGGCTCTCCTGCTGCTTCCTCTATGCTAAGCCCTTTCTTGTTTTACTGTCCCCAGCTTTAATAAGTGTTTCCTCATGGTCACCTAGATTTTGTTGTGAGATCTTTTCTACACAAAGTCAAGAACCCACACACTACAGCTGGCCCTAGGCAGACCCAGTCAGGGCCAGGCCCTTTGTCCAGCAACAAGGTGAAAAAAATATTGAATATGTTATAAGATCTGAGTTCCTCCCTCGATTCAAGAAATTTCATCTTCCTGAGACTCAGGATTCTCATCTACAACATTAAGGAGCAGAACTAACCTGTCTCACCTCCCCTGCAGCCAGTCTCTGTGATTACTCACTAAGGCACCGTAGATGGTATGGCTCGGAGACGAGCGGAAACAGAAAGAAGACAGGTGAGAGTCATGAGGGTGCCCCAGCTACTGAGCATTTTCCAGGATGTCATTTTTTTCTTTCATTAACCTCTTATCTGACTTTCACCAAGGGGGTGGAATGAGTCACAGGGAAACAGGATTCTACACACTTTAATATGAAGTAGGAGTTAGCTACTTGAACTGAGGAGCCCACTTGTGTTTTCAAGAGGCCCTCAGTCATAATAGCACTGGCTCTTCTTTCTGTGAAAGGATGGAATTACTCAAAACTACCTCGAAAGATACACTTGGGTGTTTTCCTGGAGTCTTGATGGATTTGTGATATAGCTTTCTCCACCCATGACCAAGGACGTGTTCCTGAGAAATATCCAGGACCAGGGCAGACTGCTACAGCCTAGACAAGGCTAAATACTTGAAGCTGCAGTATCTCCAGCTCAGACCACAATAGCACTGAACCCTCCCCAAGGCAGAGGACCTGCATGTTCATAAGACAAAGGTGGGTGGAGGGAAAGAGGGAGGGAGAAAGGAAGAAGACAGAGACAAGAGACAGAAAGCGGGAGAGAGAGGAGAAAAAGAGAGAAGAGCAGGAAGCACAGGTCACTTTGCTGTTTAAAGAGTAAAAAGGGAATTCTTTTTTATATGTTTATCAATTAAATATCATTTTTAATTTTATATATTTTTATTTTTCTATCCACATATAATTCTTTGCTATATATCCTATCTTATTTCCCCAGTGAGACAATAGTAAACAGTGTCTTGGCTTTCTTGTTGTTGTTTGTGATAAATACTGAGGTTGTTCACCATTATTCCAGATTTTCTCTCAGGCCCAGGCTAAGATTGCACTTTGCCTCCTTGAAATTGGTCAGAGACATGTGATTTGCTTTGCCAAAGAATGTGAACAAAAACCCTGTGTATTGCTTTGGCACAAAACCCATTCAGGGACAGGCATTTTTGCAGGCTACCCTCCTTCCTTCCTTCCACCAATGTCACCAGCAAATCTCCAGATATCTAAGGCTCCATAAGACTGGCTACAGATTAAGAATGGCTGGAGCACAGCCCCCAGCTACCCACAGTGGACATGTACTGTGGGCAGGAAATAAAACTTTGTAATTTTGAGCCACGAAGTCTTGGGGGTTCTTCTTATTGTAGCATAACCTAGGCAAACCTGACCGACACACCGCTGTCATTACTGGTTATGATTTGTGTAAGGCCGTCAGATACTGTTGTTCACAGAGCTGTTTCAGAAAACATAAAATGTTTAATGCATTAATAAACCTATTTTGAAGAATGGGTTCTGTTCACAAAGAGTTTTTATGATCTTCTGCTGGGTGTGGAGTTCACCACTTGCACTTTGATCTAAACAAAATTTTCTGTATACTTATAGCATACTGGGTCTGAGAGGAAGTATTGAATAAAAAAATAGAGAAAGACTTTGCCTTCATCATAGACATTTTTCAAGGATTATGATTAGCTAATAATTTTTATGAGGATATAACAGCTGTAAATTTGTCAGAAATGGACACTAGAAAATAAAATTATTGTTGTCATGATAATTTTATCATTTCTGATACCCAGCAGCCAAACTCTCAATGATTTTTAACACCAAATAAAATTCAGGTAGTTCAAAGCAGGTTTATAAACCTGATAATCCTGTGAAGTTTAATCTTTAGAAATAAATTGATCTGAAAGTATTTTTCAGATGAGAATGTTTAGCTAGAGAAGATAAATATTGAAAAATGCAGACATAAACAAATGTTACCTAATCTTTGCTGAATAAAGCCTTATCTAGCTGTTGGCATCTTTAATGCGAAAACACAATCTGTACACTCACTAATTTGTGGCAGCAGGTTACATATTCTGGGAAACATGGCCTTTCTTTGCACTCTTAGCCAATAACAACTCAAAATGAGGGAGGTACTTTCACAAAGTGAAGAGCAAATTAGCCGCTTCAACCTCTGCTCCATTCCCTGTGATGTGGAAACAACCTGGCAGAGGTGTAATAATGGTAGTTCCTTAAACTGGCAAAAATCCTCCCCTAGGCCTAAAGTTCTGCTGAAGAGAAAAGCATCCAAGAACAGAAGTGTCATTCTTCAGTGTAGATGGGTGGGCAACAGAGAACCTGAATTAGAAATTGCCTGCTAGGTTATCTCCCAGACCCCATGTAAAAAGCAAAGGAATTTGAAAAGATAAATCTAAGCAGAGAAGGAAGTATTGTATTCATTTCTTTATTGTTTTCCCATGTCCATAAGGATTGGTAGCGATGAGGTAAACAGGACCCCAATTTTATAGAAGTTTCCAAGATCTATATCAAACCATATCAATAAACACACCCCACTCTGAACAATAAAATTCATATGCATTATTTCTTAAATAATTTTTGCCTCTATTTATAATAATCAAAAAATTGCTTTTTTATCATTTCTGTTTTTATGTCTATAAATCATTTGTCATAAAAAGCAGCTGTCCCCAGAAAAATCTTCTCTACTCCATCATAGTCACAACTTAAAGACTCAAAATATCTTTAGTAAGCAGGCATATTTACTAATGTAAGTTATAAGAAATAAACATAAAATGAACATATAATGATTTCATTTAGTTTTGGTAATCAAAAATAAGCATAGGCGCATAAACCAGAGAAAAGAAATAGTTCTTTTCAACTAATAGTTCTTTTCAGCCTTCAACTATGTCAAACATGGCTTATTATCTCTCAGTCTTTTCCTGTAGAAAAATAATATTTTAAATGTTTCTAATTCCCATTTTCTGAATTAGATAGTTTTGAAATTATTTAAACGTACACTGAAAAACTTAGTGTCTTCATCACAGCTTTTTTGGTTGCAAAATCCTAAGACAAAAACACTAAATGTGCATGCTCATGGGTTATTAAGATAATTGGGAGGCAATATTTTTTACTTCTTTTCACTACCAAATAATAAACCCTCAATGTATCAAAAAATCAAAATGTGTTCTTATTTAAAGCTAGTTAATTTGCTTTTCTGGCTAACTTAAATAGAATGAAATATTCCTTATTATTTGAAGACATTATGCAATAATTCCCTATATTTTGTTTTTTATTAATTTTATAATGCACTTTATAAGGTGATTAATATTTTTCTATTGCAGTAAATGCACACTATTAAAGTAATTGATCCTTCCTTTCAAAATAAAACAGACTCCTAGAAAAAGATCAAACTGATGACTGCCAAAGTGGGAAATATAGGAAAAAGGTGAAGAAGAATATAGGTTATACCAATGTCAAATCACTACATTGTACAGCTGACACTAATATAATACTGTATGTCAACTATACTTTAATTAATTAAATCCAGGGTCTTTCAGGGCTTCAGAACAGAACATTCCACATCAATATAGGTGATAGTGATGTAATAAGGATGTAGTGCAGCTGTTCTCAACAGCATCAGGGATAAATGTGTAAAAACCACCCAAAAGGTTTTTTATTTTTGTTGTTTTTTTCAAGCTACAGATGTCCATACCCTACTTGAGATTCTTGAATTTGTATGGTCTGAAAAATTTCCTCTAGTGATCCTTAGGTTCACTGCTTCAGGAGATCAGATAATTCTTTGAATATAACATAGAAGTCTTACTTGTTTTTAATAAGATTTGCATATTGAAAGATCTTCTTCTAAAACTTTTGCACAGGAGAAAAACTCAAATTAATTTTAGAGAATTGATCCATTGAGTTATTCTTAGTTAAGATCTTAACTGAAGGACTAACTATGCTTTTCAATCTATAGAGGCAAATAAGCTGCCTTTGTCTTCCACCAAACTGGAAGCATTTGCTTAGAGAAACATTTGCTGGAGAGTTGACTATCACCGCCCGAACACCTCTGTCTGCAGTTAACTGGCTTTGCTGCCGCCCGCCAGAATAAAAACAGCGGCTGATGGGCCAAGTCTGAAACACAGAAAGTAAAATGGCTCTATTAAAGTACGAGATTAAAGCATCCTGCTTTGTGAACTAGGCTAAAATCCCAAACCGCAAAATTATATTGATGCGTGTGATTGGGAAGGACTAATTAGAAGAGAGGTTGTCATTTTATTTTCTAACCAGCCCTCTCTGATCTGAAGCCTTGACACCCCCTCACTTGTTACCTAGCAACCCTTCTTTGTATATGGAAGGTTGCTCTAGCCCTGCAATGTTATTCCATTTATTTGCCGTTTTAAGTGTCCTTATCCTCCTTAGGACTATCCCACCCTGGTGTGATTGGCCTTAGGCTCTAAAATACCAGAGGGCAGTCAATTAAGTGGATCCAACTGTACCGCCCACTTACCTTACAATGGTGCTAAGCAAACGCTGTACACTTCACCTTGGACGTTGTGGTTTTATCAGAGCCCTCCCCTTCTGAAGCCTCAGCCAAGCACCCTCTGCTAACCCAGAAACTGCTGTCATTGCTTTCATCTTGATTGAAAGAATATATGCAGGACTGGTTCCTTTTAACTCAGTGGAAAAATGACTATCAATTTAAACATTAACTTGTGTCCAACCTAATCATGAAGCTAAAAACAGAATTTGCTTCTGCACATTGCACAGCTCAGAAAATCACTACCCAACTAAACTTCGCAATTTCACCTAAACCCTAGCAATATGTAAATAGGTAATCAGCCACATTTGGAAATGTATTTTTTAATCAGGTAGTTTAGATGCATAATCACCTCCAAATCAAACTGCCATTAAAGGCCATTAACTCTTGAAGGAAACTCAGTTAACTGAATTCTATCAGGGAGAGACTCCAAATGTAATTCTTGTAGAACTGGGGCTGACACATCTTTAAATGCCTCCTTTTTTGCTCCTTAATAAGAGAATTTTTTTCTCTCCTAGTGCTGGATAAGAATTAAAAAGCTTAACAAGACAATGAACATGAAGTCCTTGCGTTCTCAGAAAAGGCCTATTAGCTCTTCAGAGTTTCTATTTCCCCCTCAGTCAGCCTTTTGATAATTGCTTTTAATGACAAAAGTCTAAAAACTGACAGAATACCCAATTCCAAGACATTCTGATATACAATACCTAATATGCAATCTAATGTATATACTGACAATATTTACTCGAAGCAATAGCACAACAATGCTCCTGCTAAAACAGCGCCTGTTGCAAGAACCCAAATTCTCACTCATTGCAGTACCCAAATAATTCTAAAACCTTCACTGCAATTCTTTTGGTTTTTATACAGAAAAGGAATTTGAAAGCATTTGTTGTCTATTTCCTACTCTGCTGGATGGGGGATAATGGTAACAGGTGGACCTAAGTCCTGGGATATGAGACAGTGGAGTGTATAGCCTGCCAAATTTAGATAACTCAATTAAAACGGCCCCATTCACTCATACCAAGAAGAAAAGCTGGGATCTGGGGGAAAGGAAGAGGGCAAGCATGGGTGACAACTGCAGATTTTCTCCTCTGGGGTCATTAGCTATGTTTATATTTCTATAGCATAAATGCATTTGAAACTAGCGTGGGTATTTTTGCCTTTGCCTCATCGCTCAGTGCAAAGGGGCAAAGGTTAGGGCCTATAAATTCACACAGCTGCTGGCTGGGAGAAGGCATTTGGAAAATAGCTCAGTATTATCAGCCTTTATTTCACAGTAGGAATTGTTCTTTAAGGAACATTCTCCCCCCTAAACCAAAAGAGCACCCAGGCTGCTGCAAAACCTTACCAGGTTAAAGCAAAGCACAATTTCTAGTTCTTGTGCCAGCCAGAGGTATGCAAAGATCTTCTCAGCAGGAAGTCACTCATAGACATCACATGAATATTTAAACAATGGGAAGCCAGCAAAAAGATTCTTTCACGCTGCAGGATGATAGTGACTTCTGAAATTATCACAATTATCATTCCATTATTGCAAAACAAATGACCTGATTTATTATGCTCTGCCTCTGCTCATCTCTGGATCTCTTCCTGATATATTACACAACCGGTTACTTAGGCATTCTACACAAACAGCATTTGTATCGACTACTTCATTAATATTTTGATTATTATAAATCTCAGGAACTCAATCCACATCCTAGACTAGAGTCAGCTCTCCCCCAGGCTCTTTCCCTGAAGAAGATGATCAGAGACTTTTAGAGTGGGATACGATGATGTAGTCCATAAAATTCTGGAAAATGAGGTGGCTCATCAGATAACTCTCCTTAGTGTAGAAATGTTCTGCACTTATATTTCATAGCAGAAAAGGCCAACAGTTCTTGAATCAGCAGGAAGAGAAGTTTATGTTTTTTTAAAAAAGTCTAGGCAGAAATGCTGTTCCCTAGCATGGTTCCAGTGCCGCATGTGACATCTTTCTTTTTTTTTTTTTAAGTTTCCTCATTGTTTTCCCTCTAAGAAGTAAAAATGAGGGGGAAGAATGATGGAGGAACACACAGTTATCAGTTAAGCAGCAGAGACAATACAAAAACCAGGCCTTCCAACCCTATCCTCTTTTAAATCCTTCAGCTACATAAGGGAGCTTCGTGTGCCATATTGACCGACCCATCTGTGAGGTAGAGCAAGTTTGTTTACCCTCTGAGCAAAACTCAGCACAGAGTACTTATATCCCACTGGTGACACAGCAGGGCAAAGGAGGAATTCAGGGACAGATATCAAACAACACATTTGGCAAAAAGCGGATCACGGCAACATGCATGTTGTAATGAAACGACTGATGAGCCGTGAGTCACATTTCCATTTCTTCCACTACAACATTACCAGAGTTTCAAATGCTTGACAAAGAGCACATCTGCTATACACTAATGATTGTGAATGGGCTTGTGAGTCAAGCTGCAGGTTGAAAAGAACACTGAAAGCATTTTTCGACTGCTATGAAATTACTTCACACTTGATTTTTAGCTTTACCTGTCCAGCAACAAATTTAGTCAGCCCTTTCCTTCATTCGGGCCTACTAGCTGCTCAGGAGGCACCATATTGCCATCTGCCCTCAAGGTGAATCTAAAATTGGTTGTTCCATGTAAACTGCCAATGAAACCTTTGGATGAATTCTCCTGGCAACATCCCTCCCACCTCTTTTATTAATATTTTCCCCTCATACTCTATTCTCCCTTAAAAAATACATCAAGAAGCAAGTATAAAATTATCAGGACTCCGAAAGCAACTGACCTTGTGAAGTGTCTATTACAATAAATATTTCTTGAACATTATGTAGAACATCATACAATATGATCAAGTCGCATCCTCCTCATGGAGATGAGAATATTAGAGAGATACAGAAATCAAGATGAATCTAGATAATTCATTTGAAGGAGGTCACTATATCCAGTCCATTTAAAGTAAATTTGTTGATTGTTTACTAGAGAACTTCATTAGCATCTCATCCAGCTGGCAAAGAGAAAGAAGCTAAGAGATAATCTCATTTTGTGGTTTGGGGAGAAAATCAGACCACCATCCAAGAGCCATTTAAATAAAGATTAGAAAGATAATGACTTCTAACCCTTTCCCAGCTTCTACCCCAGAGATACAGGCAGAAGAAACATCCCAAGAATGGGGGAAATTTTGACAACTTGGTGTGTTCTCATCTCAATAGTCCGTAGGTGTTGGGGTGGAATGAAAAGGAAGGAGTTGTTTCAAGACAGGCATGAAGGAAAACCGTATTGTGAACACGGCTAACTCTGCCTGGAACCAGAGCTTGGCCGGCCTAATCTGGAGGGAAACACGGTCTGCCCCTTTCTCTTCAGCCCCTGCATGAGAGGCAACATTCTCATCTCACACCAATCCTCTCCTTTAATCAATCCTCTCCCTTAATCATCAGACAGACGTATTACCTACCACTGAAAGGAATAATACTTAAGAGAAATGCATTTCTTTCCCTTTGTATTGAGAAGGGCACCAAGTAAGATCATGAGTAGTCAAAAAATAAAACGGAATATTTTGCAACATAGCAGCATTATTTGGTAAAACATCTATTCTGGGATTATTTTTCTAACCAGAATTTTTTTTAAAGTATGTTCTATTTCCCTGTCAGTCATCAGTGATAAGCCCAGAACTTTTAAGGCATTTGAACAGCAAAGCAAGGGAACTAAAAAAGAAAGAGAGGTCGAGAAAAAAAAAAAAAGGAAGAAACAATGGCAGCACTGTGTAAGCGTACAAGTTTAAACTGTTCCAGGAAAGCATGCTGTTGCCTTGCAAATAGCTTGAAAGATTGGTCTAACTTTTTTTGACTGTGAAAATTCTCAGTACTCTATTATAATCTTCTATTGTCTAAATCAGACACATCTCTTACCACAAAACAAGTTGTAATTGGCCTTTGGCACCACAACTGGAATAACTCAAGGAGTGATTTTGGCAGACATCATTTAACGTTCTCCCATTATACTTTCCAGGATGTTAGTTTTATTTTCTTATTTCCTTGGATCCAAAAGGATTTCTTTTTAATTAAGGGATAAAGATGTCTTCCTGTGCATCTTGAATTTCTTTGGTCCACTTGCAAGCCATAATGATGCTAAAGAAATATTTCTACCATTTTGAATCTAAGTCATAGCCTAGAAACAAAAGATATGACCCTCCATTGCTATAAACGGAGGTTTCCAGCTGCAGAGACATACTTTCAAAGACCTTGCAAAATTTTAAAGTGTGATACTTTTGTAACCAGATATGTGAGAAATGTCAATATTTGTACTGATATGGTATTACTAAGGTGATACCAAATGGAATAATTGCTTTTTGCCTTATGTGTCTGCTCCATTGATCTTGAACATCAGAGTCTATTTGAAAAGGAAGAGCCCTGACTCCACTTTAGATGTAATGAATCAGATTTTCAGGAAGTTGTGAGTGCTTGGGAAAAATTTTGAAGCTCCACAAGTGATGTCCAAACAAGACTGAGGACCATAAGCCTACTCTGGCATTTAGGAAATAGGTCTTCTACAGTAATGAGAACCAAATGAATTTTCCATCTTTCCAAGGCTCCAAGCAGAGTGATAGGGACAGGTTTAAGTCCTCATAGCAAAAATATTTTCTACAGCTCCAAGAGAAAACACAACATAAGTGGTCTGAATAATTTCAAGGTTTCCCCACAAAGAATATCACCCAAATACTCTTCCAAGTTGTGTCTATTGTACTATCCTTTCAAATAGAAGAAACTCCTAATGTCCTCTCCACCTTGACCATTCCTATGACTCAACAGACTGTGTCCACTCCAGGCACATCATCTATTTTACAGAACAGTGCTCTGGATAGACAATTGTTGAAGAATTTCACCTTGCAGGTAGGTTAACTGACAGAGAATAGAAGAACATAAGAATATAAAACTGTCAAATGAAATCACATTAAATTGATGAGTTCCCAGAACAGAAAGTCTATTGCACCCCTCACAATTTCCCAATTATATTAAAGTTTGAAGAAGAAAAATCTACAAATAAAAGAATCAAATTCACTGAATATATGACCACAGGGTGATAAAGAGTTATACTGAGTTATGCTGTAAATAGACAAGAGAAGGGAAGCCATTCTACCAAAAAATAAACAAAATAATACTCTCTAACATCACCAATGTAGGAATACGTCAATTCATTAGTCCATTTGCCAAGAGTACAAAAAATATAAGGTAAAGTAATCTTGCTTATTTAACAATAAAAGAAGAGTGTCTTCTATGTGCTGGGCATTGGGCTAAGCATTTGGTTAGTATTAGTTCATTTAATTAATGTTCAGAGCAACTCCATGATATATTTACTATTAGTAATCCTACTTTACAAATCATAAAAATGAGACATAAATACGGTAAGTAACTTATCAAAGACCATATAATTAGTAAGTAAGTGGCAGAGCAAAGATACAAGACAGAGCGGTCTGGCCCCAGATGCCATGAAGTTAAACCCATAGTCTATAGTTTCTCACCTGTTACCAAAACACTGTATGGCAGGGGAAATATATGACTTCTTCTAACAGCTTTTTTCACTCTCTCCTTCCACCAAGTTAGGACATTTTCTTACCTCCTCTTTCTCCTATCAAATCTTCTGCATCTGATATTTAAATTTCTGACAGTTGTAATGTCTACTGGCTCATAGAAACTATATCAAGGATTAACAAATAAAAATAGCTTAACATGTTATCTGTTAAAGATAATGGGTTTCCACTTAATTACAGGCTGTTAATGCTAACTCAAAGCAGTAGTTACTGTGGGATTCTGACCACTGATGATAAGCACCTGTAGGGAAGAATTCACACTTCATTTATACTTGTAGTCTCAGCACCCAACACAGAGCCTGGGACAGAACACATTCCTATGTAAATTTATTGGATTGTAAAAGCAGGCCAGGATGTCATGCCACCATTCCACATGGGCCAACTTCATCTACAACAGGCTAGCGGCCCACCTAACGTGAGCTCTCATGGCTCCTTCGGACTTAAACTAAAATACCTCTAAAATGTGACATGTTGGCTGAGAATCTTCACTTTCTTCTTTTACAAGTAGGCCACACATGTTATATAGGGGAGGTTGTTATATGCAGCCACATTCCCACCAGTCATAGGAAGACAGACTGGAGTACCAAAAAAAAGGCAAGTTTTGGTGAAGAGATACACAGAGGAAAGGTGTCGATCATGCGTCACTGCCTAGGTGTACCAAGCCTAGGGCAACATGGAATCCTAGCTCCTCAGGGGAATGCACAAGTTAAGAAAGAAATGCTTGCTGAAAGCCAAAGGGATCTAAAATGGAAAATGACTTTGCAGCTCACAGATTTGCCTAGGGATATGTCTATAGAAAAGTCGCCAGTGAGGCAGATTTCATTTCCCAAGATAGCACAAAATGATCTCTCATTCATCATGTTCTTCTTACGGTGTGACACTGACACTCCTCCCATTAAGAGGTGAGCCTGTGTTCCTTCCCTTTAAATCTGGGGAGGTCTGAAGCTACAGTGGAAGTAATACTCTGTGACTTCTCTGACTAGGTCAGAAAGGTGATACGACTTCTGTCTGGTCCTTCCGGGACACTTACACTGGGAACCAGGCCGTTAGAAAACCAAAAAACCACATGGAGATGCCACATATAGATATTCCAGCCAACCGCCCAGCTGAGGTCCCAGGTGAAAGCTAGCATCAGCCACCAGACATGTGGATGAGGGAGCCTTCAAGATGGCTTTGGCTGCAGCCACCATCTGACTCCAATCACATGAGACACCCCAAGAAGGAATCATCTAAACAAACCCAATCAAAACCCAATCAACCCTTAGAACCATGAGAGATCATATTAAAGTAATTGTTTTTCTTAAGTCATTCAGTTTTGGGGTGATTTTTTATGTAACACATTAATAACTGAAACACCCAGCCTAGAAACCTGTTTGCACTTTCTGCAAACATGAGGATTAAAGCCCAAAGCAGAGCTGGGTTTTCGTAATAAGAGAAAGAGCTGAAGCAGTTTAGAAACTGGGTGGGACTGGCTGAGTCACAGCAACCAGAACAACTCCTTTTTCCTCTCCATAGGTTGAGAAGATATAAAGCCTCCTTGGAGAGCATGCTGAGCCTGCCCAGAGAGAAGCCACCTCACAGATGATTAGAATGTAAGTGGATAACGAGCCATTTGAATTATCTGCTCTAGTTCAAACACATGCTGTTGCCAATATGCTGTGGCAGCCAGCTAACATCTGAGCATCTTTAATTTAAATTGCATATACTTAACTTGAAATGGCATCTACACTCTAAAACTAAGAATTTACTGTACCATCATCAGATCATAGGAGAAATCATCTTTTCAGGAATTTCCAAATTTGCCTTTTTACTGCACTCTAACGTGATAACAGCTTAATGCCTGATGCCTCCCAAGTCAAATGTTCAGAGAATGAGATATAACTCCTATTCCATTCAGTTTGTTAATACACATGCTGTTCCCTGTCTACATATGTGAACGGAATAATTCTCAGCCGCTTTAGGTCTCATTCTCTCATAAACCCAAAATCATATCTGTAACCTTAAACAATAGACACATTCATAAAGCCAACATTTACTTTTATCAGGCTTTATGAGAAATGAAATTTTCAAAGCAAAAATTCTAAAGGAAGCTGAAAAAAAAAACAAACCCCTAAAAGACAATCTTATAGAAATTTGAGCCTGCACTCAAAATTAAAAAAAAAAATAATGTAACATTTGTGAGCCAAATTCTAGGCTCAGGATAAAAACAAACAAAAAGCAACTGTCCAAAAACATGTATTGGACCTAGTCATATGCATTAACTATTTAAAAACAGATTGGGGATCGTCATATTAAAATGGTTTATTTTCAGCCATCAACCTACTTGACTTCTGCTGAATTTTAACATTGTAGACCATCTAACATGCCCTTCTCCCTGTCCCAAAGCTGCCTTTTCTCTTGGATTTTTTCATGTTATTCCCCCTTTTTTTCTTGCCTCCCGGGAGGCAGTTTCCAGAATCTAGGTCAACCTGATTTACATCCTTAGTCAGCCCCTCACTAGCTATGTGACATTTCACAACCTAAATTACCTAAGCCTCAGTTTCTACGTCTGTAAAATAGAGAGGGTAATGACATTTCACACAAAGAGGCAGGGGTGATTTAATGAAATAATGCATATAAATTACTAGGTACATAATAAGTATTTAGTAAATGTTAATTACTATTTTAATGTATCTGAGTGGTTCTTAGTGTCTTTGTTCTCTAGTGGCCCTGAAAAAATTTGGATTTCATAGGGGTCTGTTCTCAGATCCTGTTTACTCCCTCTGAACTGCCTCATCCCATTCCATAGCATCAGTCACCTCCTATACGTCCGTGATTCTCCATTTCTGATCTTTCTACAGACCTTTACTTATATATGAGTATCACCCTATTCTTCCAATGGAACCAAGCCATGGCTATTTTGTGTGTCTAGATCTAAAGAGCAGTTCATACATATCAGAGGTCCTAGAAATGGTCTGCAAATACCTTCATCTACTATGAGGTATCAGTCGAGAAATTCTGAGCCAGATTTTGTTCTGAGAGAATGAGGTTAGGAGATCTGAGTTTTGAGGACAGCTCTATGACAAGCTAACAGGCTAGGCAAGCCCTCCTCCTGTGTGTCCTGCTACGCTAGGTTTACCAGTCCTAATACGGTCTTCACCTGTCTCCACCCAGCTCTTTGCCTTGAGAGAGCTACAGGGACTACATGCCCACTGGCTTATACTAAGGCTTGGCTAATGGGGATCCCTGGCAGGATATTGGAAAGAGGAAGAGAGGAAGTTTGGCATATTTATTCCCTTGGTTGCTCCTTGTGATGTCACCTCTCTAAGCTGATTTCAAACCCCAAGTAACTATCACAGCTTCTTTGTGACAGCACTCTCCAGAAACTCC
Organism: Carollia perspicillata; assembly: GCA_004027735.1. Classification (NCBI taxonomy): domain Eukaryota; kingdom Metazoa; phylum Chordata; class Mammalia; order Chiroptera; family Phyllostomidae; genus Carollia; species Carollia perspicillata. The sequence continues at coordinate 31,271 of PVKM010004608.1, forward strand.
TGTGGAGTTCCAAGCCCCTGTGTTACTAGCCCAGGGCACATCACTAACCTGCCTATACTTTTGAACATAGTTTCTTCTTAACTCTCCAGAAATTATCCCAGTTTTGTGCACCATCTGTTTTCTGCTAGAATCTTAACTAAAACACCTGTGTGTTTAGTAGCATCGCCTTTCCTTAAAAAAAAAAGTAAAAGTGACCAAAAATATTTTATGATAGATATAATAAAACTATGCTATAAAAAAAGAACAAATTATCTATAATCCCATCACACTATTAAAATGTAGATATGTTGCTTTGTAGTATTTCTGATACATATTCAACAGTTGAAATTGAGATATTTATAAAATTTCATGTTTCTTTTTTATTTAATATTATAAAAGTAGAATTTCTTATTTTACTAAATAATCTTTACAAATATCACCTTCAAAAGCTGAATAATATTCCATTAAGATGTGGTTGATTTTTCTCATATTGTTGGACATTTGCCATGCCCTTTCAAATGGCCTTTTTAATGTACACATTCACATCTACCATCACACATATGGCGATTTCCTTTCCATTTCTCTACCATCTTCCCAAGACGGCAGTTTTGTTCTGTTTTTTTTAATCTACATACATTCTATAAACAAAACCTTTCTTGTTCTCTGAAGTCTCTCCTTTGAAAAAGGTTTTCTAGTCTTGCGTGATAGGAAGCACAATGGATTTGAAGTCAGAAGTCTTTGGTTCAAAGCCTAGACTTTTTGTTGTAGTCTCTATGACCATGAGTACTTCTTTGAAGAAGTTAAACAGTTCACCTCTAAGGCCCCTTCAAGACTAATATGCTCTACAAATGATTCACTCTAGGATCACAACCATAAAGATAAGGACAGTGGGAAAATCAGGAGTCTTTAGTTTGGAAGCCTGAGGTCTTAGAGACCATCTGGTTGATAATGCATTCTTCCCTTGTTCTTAATCAACATCCTAGGAATTCCCTTTCTTGCATCTGAGGCCCACAGAATCCCTGTCACTTGCTAAATCACAAACAGAACATAAGTTATGGAGCCAGCATTCTGCCCACGCCTAGTGATTCCTGGTCCAGTGTTGTGTTCAGTACACCCAGTATATCTCCTGAGAAGAGCATTTAAACATCTACAGACCTGCCTCACTCACTAGAATATAACTCCTTAGCCTGAAAGATCATGTTTTTTGTTTGTTTGTTTGTTTGTTTGTTTGTTTGTTTGTTTCATCCTGTAATTACTTAACTGTCCTCACCATGGTTTCACATCAGATGATATCACTGTTTCTCTTCCGTGGCTATATGAGAAATTGCTAACAGAAACAAGTTAAAAAGTTTTCAGGAAAAATCAGAAATGAATGAAGATTGTCCGTATAACTTCTTCCAGTGCCCAAAGACCTTGGAGACAAAGGAGAAGCGTTTGAGGCCAAAATGAGGTGGGTGGGGGTGGGGAATTGAAGACTAAAAGTAAACAAAATAGAGTTGAATGTTGAAATTACACTAATAGCCAGTGGTACTGCAAACCCATCACTGTCCAGTTCTGCAGACACTCTGAATCATCAGCTCCAATCTGATAAGTATGCCATCCATGCAGCTTTTCAAAGGAACTGTCTCATATATTATCTCATTTTCTTCTCACAACAACCCCTTGAAGTAGTTACAGCAAGATTTCCCACTGAATAGATAAAGATGCAAACAGATAGAGAAGGAAAATGACCTTCCCTTGGCACAAACTTCTTGGCATGAGATTTGGTTGCCCTAACCAGAAATTAGGCAAAGTGGATGAGCACTCCAAATGCAGACCATCTATCTCAAGGGCGGGTCTTTAGAGCATCGCAGGATGGCTGGGATCTGGAGTCCCTGGCCAAATGAAACTTGAAGTCCCACATGTTTAAGTAGAGATAGCCTGAAACTATATTTTCTACTTTTCTTGGTTGAGGAAGTATCAATAAAATACAAAGAACATGTTCTTATAAAAATATTCCCTCCAAACTCCTGGAAACAGGGGCCTAAAGTGAGCTGTAATGCAGGCCCTTCTACCAATTACTCCTAAATAACTAGACAGCTCACAGACTCAATGTCTACAAGGGCACTGACAAAATGAGGAAGTACAAAAGATACTTGGTGCCTCCCCAGTTTGTTGAACCACAGGGTTAGAATCAGAAGTGACCCAGAAAACACTGAATTCAACCTCTCCAATCTTGGTGTTTGCACTCTCTGTGTTTCCTGTTCATACCTTCCCTCATTCCCATATCCTGATATTTCTGGTCCCATTGAAACCCTGAGATGGGTTTCAATGTTTCACAACCCAAAAGATTAACCAAGGCAATCATTATGGGTCCCTGGAGCACTGTGGCACAGAAAGTAGTTTTTGAGTAAAGACATCACATAAGTGGCCAACCAAGTGGTCCAGTATTCCTCTCTCTCAGCGCTGCCAAAACTTTTGTTGTTTTTGTTGTTGTTTAAAGATAGAGAAAGAGACACATCCCCATTAGAGAAAGTTGTCATTGCCATAATTAATATTAAAACAGTAAAAAAAAGTAGAGTCCTCCTCTTTATTTTAACCTTCAAGGGATATATATGCTAATTTCCCTGAAAGAAAGATCTGCCTATTCCCCATACAAGTTCATGTAAAAGCTGAGTGGAACACATCCCAAAGCTAAGGTCAACATCACCACCACCACTACCAGGAAAAGCAAGTGCCTTATTCATTAAATTCCAGCAGTTTCAGAGAGGCCAAAATGCTTCATTATCTTTTATGAATTTACCTCAGTATTTTCAGCATCTAGAGTTGAGTTTTAAAGTGGTACAACCTTTCACTAACAGATAACTCCATCTGAGAGAAGCTTACAGAAAATCCATGTTCTGACCAAGGAGTTGTAAGCCTTGTGAGAACAGAGAGTTACAGAATGTTGGGAAGTGCCCATTCAAAATTTCCTTCAGCCGGACTCAGAGCAGTGATTTGTAAATATCCAAGGAGGGGCACTAGCCCTGGTTCTAGGACTGCATTCCATGTTCAACATTTTAAATGCGTTTTTCCCTTCTTCAGAGTTTCCGTAACTCTTTTCATGGAACATGGATTACTTTCTATTCCTTATTATACAAACGTATATGCATTTCTCACATCACCCTATAGACAACAAGATTTTTAATGGTAAGTATTGTCTGTTTAATCTTTTGACCCATCAATATTCAGACAAAAGGCTTTTACTTTCTATTTAAATTAATTAGGCACCATTTCCTCTAGCACGCATATCTTCCATAGAAGAGAGCATGGCAAAGTACCTGAGTGCAGTCCCCCAGCAGCTATGGGAGAGAGAATTTTCTAAACAAATATTTACTATTCTTACATCTGACACTGAGGTCAGATTTCTCTTTTATTTAAAAAAAAAATTAAAACTCAGATATAACCGTTTAAGGACTCATGTTTTAGAATCCCACTCCAAAAAAAAAGTTATAAATTGGTTTCAGATTTAGATTCTTTTGCTACTCTGCAATTTTGGAATTACGATAGAGCCATGCGACCCTTGCACATTGAAACAGCTGCTTCTTTGCCGTTTCCTCATTAAACTGATGACCTGACTTGATGGCTCTCATCTTCCTTGTTGTTTTCTACTCCTGCAGACTCAGACTTTCTATCCTCCACTTAATATTCTCCCTGCATCCTTGATATCTTTATCACATGTCTTTCCTCCCACCTGAAATGCTGTGAAGTCAAGTCCTGACCTCCTGAAAGAGACTGCGAGCATTCGCTAGCACTTAGTGCCCTGCGGTGTACTCACTCCCTTTGAACCCCGGGCTGGATCTCCTGTTCCCCAGTTCCTCAGGACATGTTTCTCTTTCTCCTCAGTTGCCCAAAGAAAACTGGCATGTGCTTCTTTTTTAATCTCAAATGTACAGCTGTCTGTTGTGTTTCTTCTTTGTAAAATGTGGTGTCTGCATCTTCTGATAACTTTGTCACGCCCTATATGATCCTAATAGGCTGTCGGTTTAGCAGGTACCAACTGTTTAAATGTAAAGAAGAAACAGTTAAACATGACTGTAGGCTATTTTTCCAGTTGTGGACTACATTTGTTGTAATCTAGTCGCACTTCCTCTATGATATTTATGTAATGAAATGATCACTTCAGATGGTAATGCATGGCCATGGAAAAGGTGTAGAGGGAAAACTAGAAATGTCTGGGCCGCACTGTGTGAATCAATGGAACAAATCTCTAAAAGTACATAGTAAGTAACTTCTCCCAGATGTCCCACAGTTAAATTTTAAAAAATAAATCTTTAAGTTGCCACCTTAAAAAACAGATATAGCTAATACCAATAGAAAATTTATCACATGTCCAGCCAACCCTACAAAAGATAAAGAGAAATATAAAAAGGTCAGAGGCCTTAAGTAATTACAACTTATTTGAAGACATGATGAATGTTTAGGGAGAATTCAAATGAAGACACACATATTCTGCTTCAACAGTTTGTACCTTCCACCTTGAGTACCAACCTGAAGCCATTCTTTGGTGCAGCAGGTCCCATCCTTGGAGGCACCCTCTCCCGTCCTCCCTGAATATTGGGGGTGGGGGAAACTGACGGTACCCAGCTTGCTCTATTAAAAGACATTTTGAACTTCAACCAGAAAGTCAGTTCAAACCTGATGGTGGGAAGCCCTAGTCTCTTACTTAATGGATTTACTGTTGAGTGTAGAAATGTTTTTTACCTACATGAATTTCCAACTTTCCAGTTCCCATAGTATATCTTAAACAATAGGCCTGCATCTCTTCAGAGGGAGGAAAATAACTCTTACATGGACTCAACGGAAACCCGAAGCAGACAGACTGCACCTTGGAAGATCAGTGAATAATTTCAGACTTCTGCTTCATGCTCTTGGTCAACTTTCTCATTTTGTACTTTCTCCACGACACATGGCTAGCATTTGACTTTCACGTAGAAAACCATTCAATCCTGTTATCTGTCAGCATATTTATATGCCGTAATCCTTCTTTCATTTCAAATACTGTAAACAAAATTAAGTCAAATTATATAAACAACAACAAAAAACAATCTACAGCTATAACAGATGGACCCAATCCATCTCAGTAGATAATATCTCATAAATGATTCATCACCATTGCTTTAACCCAAAGCCTTTTGTATTTTGTACATCTAAGTGAATAACCATTAGGAAGCTTTGTGCATTGCATTGTGTAAATTATCTTGGGTCTGTCACAATCTAGAGAATAGCACTGAGATTTGATGGGGGAGGTCTGTTCTAATTATTTCAATGCTGAATCTTATATCTTGACAAGAGCTATAGGTTCTCAAAGAGAATCAGATTCATTCCAAATCTGATCTGGACCTTTCCTTTAAAATTTATAAGTGGAACATGTTTATTAATACTTTAACAAATACTTTAACAAGTAGAAAGAATTTTTTTCAGTGCATGTTATGTATGTACCTATATTTTACATTAAAAAAATAACTGTCTGTCATATAAGTGCTCCATGTAGGAGTCACAGTAGTCAACATTAAGTACAAGTTTATTTTCACATGCATCTTCAGATGTTTTCAGAAATTGTTTTAAAACTGATAAGAGAGCTAAAATTTCTAAGGCAAAAAGCTATGAAACCTGGACAGAAGTTGCCTTAGTTTCTCATCTTCTAGAACCAGCTACACAAATCATTTGGGAAATCAGCCTAGAGATAAACATAATAAACCAAATTTCCCATCCATTCTTAAAGTCAATCTTTCTCAATAAATTATCAAACAGTACCTGTTTTTGAATACAGCAATAAGGCCTGACCCTGATACTCAAGCTCTGGTTCTGGGTCAGTTTTCTGGCTTGGACTGGTCAGGAGCAAGTACCTTCAGCATCTCCATTAGTGAGTTTAAGGGATGGTGTGTTGACATTATCTTCTCTTTCAGCTCTGCAACCTTTTCTGGTAGAGGTGTGTTATGAATATCCACCTCAGATGGAGCTAGCACACCCTTTTAGCACTGGAAAGACAGAAGTGACCTCTCAAGGGAGCCAGGGTCACGTGGGTAGAATACAGAAACCAATGGGAATTCCACAGATACTACAGAATAAAAGGTCGTAAGCGCTGCCTTTGAGTGAACCTTCAATGCCAACTAGGAAGAATGCTTCCACAATCATGTTATTTGTAAACCCTAGGAAGAAAGAAAGTGGATCAAAATGAGTAGCCTTGGGGCCTTGGAAAAAGCTAGAAAGAATTTTTATTTCATAGACTTTATACATATTTTATGTTTGACAGAAGAGTTAATTGTAATAAATGCTTGAGATGCAACCCTAAGGAGATATCTGAGTTGTCCAACACAGCCCTACGTTACCTTAAATATACCTCAAAGTAATAATCCTATTTACCCGGTGCAGGTGCAAAACAAAAACAACACTTCTAAGGCAGTCTTGCCTTGACTCAGCTGCTGAATAATGAAACAATTGGCTCCAAATAATTCTAGCTCTTACTTCAGCTGTCCAAGGCAGTGGCTAAGCTTTAATTAAGGAGGATTTCTCCCCCTTAACCCTCAGCAGCATTGTGAAGCAGGGTGTCAAATTCAAAGGATACCATAGTATGGAGTCACACAGAATAAAGGAAATAAGAAAAGAAGTGGCTGAAAAGTCCATGTTGAGGCTGTGGGGCTAGCAAATACTCCTAGCAGAATAGAGAGGTCAGGTGGGAGGTCTTGGATTCCCAGGCTGTTTTTTTTCAATTGCTCCCCACACATATACATTATCAGCCATTCCCAAACACTGCAGACAAGGATGCCTCCGCCCCAGGCCTTGCCACATCCATCAAAACATACTTCTGTCCTGATCCATTTCCTCCAACACAGCTATGCCAGTGCTAGCTATTCATTATTCAGTTCATACTGCAGTTAGTGGCTGCTGATTCTTCATGAATTAGACCTCAGAGATAATCTTATTTATTTGGGTTCCCTTTACCATAGGAAATGAAGAATGCAGGGGAAGGCATCTTCAAGATCTCCCCCAAAATTAAGAGGGCTATTAAAGGCACATCACCCCAGAATATATATTCTGACATCACATTATTTGCATTTAAAATTAAGGCTATGTTAGACAGGGATTGTGGAACAGAATGTGACCTGGTCATTATAGTTTTTTCTTAGACTCGTAAGGATAAAATATGCAAAAATGTTACATACGAAATGTACATAGCCCTGAGAGCAGTGGCTTGCTGGTGAAGTGTGGTCTGGCACAGTGAAAGGTCCCTGGTTTGATTCTCAGTCAGGGCACACGCCTGGGTTGCAGGGCAGGTCCCTGATTGGGGTATGCAAGATGCAACCGATCAATGTTTCCGTTGCACATTGATGTTTCTCTCCCTCTCTTTCTGCCTCCCTTCCCCTCTCTCTAAAAATAAATAAACAAAATCTTTTCAAAAATGTACATAAATATGATCAGGCTAAATGACAAGAAATTACCAAAATGAGAAAATTTATCAAGACAATGAAGGAAGAGAGATAAGGGCATGTGAATTAAATTACCATGGAACAAATGAATAAAGCTTTGAAAAGGCAAACACCAAGAGGAAAAAAGCAAACATTTTAAAATGGGTTGACTTTTGCCCCAGTTCTGAGCCAGGTTGATAAAGTAAAATAAAAGTGGATAATTAGCATAAGCCAATCCTTAACAGCACTCCACCCTATGAGTCATTTTATTGTGTTTTTAACAAGCAAGGTCATTAATACAAGACAACACAATCCAAATAAATAATTTAGACACAAGCCTACTGCACATGGATTGGGGTTTCTTTGCATGACCTTTGAAAGAAACAGCCCATTGGCATAATTGATCACCAATGAGAGTGAAGTCAGGTGGAAACTCTTCCCATTCTGAAAAGGAAAAGTGACACTCTGGGTCAGAACAGAGGACCCAAGGTAAAAAGAGGAGGACGGTTGCTATCACTACTCACAGACATTCACCTCTTCTCATCTTTTGTTTTCTCAATCCCGGGTTTAACTGCAGAGCCAACCCAAAACCCTGATCAGAAGGAGGGGACTTGGGGCATGGGACATTGACAGGGAAGAAGTACCTCTGTGCCCACACAATCACAATGCAAAACTTAGCCCGTTATGGGCAGAACTTAATGAGATGTCTTAGGCTCAGTTTGAAAACTCAACTAAAGAATAACAATTGTGAATGAGTGAATTTTTACTGGCACTGTGACATGGCAGTTAGTTACACTCTGGAGCCTGATATATCTACATTCAAATCCAAGTTATAGCCATTCACTGGAAACCTTGGGCCTCAGTTTTGACATCTGTAAAATGGATGTAGTAATAGTATCTACCTTGTAAGAGTGAAAATTAAATCAGAAAATGATTTGAAAGCACTTAGCCTGAGGCTGACTAGACATATACTAAGTGTTCAATAAGTCCTGATTATTACTTTTAATATTACCCTGTCTTGTTACTGTAAAAGAAGCAGTCCATGATGGGATTGCATAACTTAGCTGCCAGACACATTTTTCAAGAAAGTGGTGAAAAAGTGACTAATGTCTTTACTCCTACAGTCACTTTGATTAAATCAAAATTACTTTAAGTAAGATAAACGCCAATGGGTAAAGTAGTCATTAAAGCAAAGAGACCGAGGATGTTATTGCAGTGATGATCAGAGACTAAGTTTCAATATCTTGTTTAAGCCAGGTGGGTAAACAGAACTGCCTGCAAAAAAATGTCTTCAACATTTCATTCCTATAAGATTAGCCTGTATTAAAAACTGCACAATTAGCCCTGGCTGGTGTAGCTCAGTGGATTGAGCGTGGGCCTGCGAACCAAACAACCACGGTTCCATTCCCAGTCAGGGCACATGCCTGGGTTGCAGGCCAGTTCCCAGCAGGGGACACATGAGAGGCAACCATACATTGACATGTCTCTCCCTCTCTCCTCCCCTTCCCCTCTAAAGATAAATAAATGAAATCTTAAAAAAATAAAATAAATAAAAATAAGAACTGCACAATTACCACAGCTTTGGAAGATGTTATCATTTAGAGAAACTGGGTAAAGGGTTCACAGAACTCCTCTGTATCATTACTTATAACTACATGTATATATCAATTACTTCAAAATAAATTTCATAATTGCAAAATTCTTGACCCAGAACATGGCCTCATAGAATACTTGATTCAAAAGGGACCTGGGAGACAAACTACATGACCCGAACAATACGACCCTTTTTTGACAGACTGAAAGGCCAAGAACTTGAGAGACTCCGTTTTTTTAGGTGGTTAATAGCTTCTAATCAGAGCTTGCTTCATAACTCAGTGTTGCTTCTATACCAGGATGCGTTGCGTGCCCTGCCATACGCTCAGCCCTTTGACAAAACCAAGAGGTGAGTGTCATCACTTGTATCTTACACACGAAAGGAGGAAGGTACAAAAGTACATGATCATTTTAAAAGCTTGTAATTCTGTATTTCTACTTGGTTCTAACATATGGTTTATAAGAGTTTCCTAGGGCTGCCTTAACAAAATATCACAAACTGAGTGGTTTAAAATAATATAAGTTTATTGTTTTATGGTTTTGTAGATTAGAAGTATGAAATCAAGGGGTCAGCAGGGCTGTACTGGCTCTGAAACTTACAGGGAAGAATCTTTCCTTGCCTCTTCCTAGCCCTGGTGGTCTTCAGTGTTCTGTGGCTTACACGATGCATCACTCCAATTCCACAGCTTCACAAGGCATTCTTTCTGTGACTCTCCACATCATCTTCCCAATGCGAACATTTGTGTCTCTGTACAAATGTACCCTTGTTAGAAAGACACCAGTCATACTAGTTAAGGTCTATCCTAAAGAACTCATTTTTTAAATGATTGCTTCTGTTAAGACCTTATTTCCAAATGAACTTCAACATATCTTTTGGGAGGGGGACACAATTGAATTCATAACACAGCGTACAGTAGGTGCACAATAGGTGTCAGAAGGAAAGTCACTGACTTTAGAAACCAAGGAAACCACAGGTACCAGTCATGAAGACACAGAACAGATTGGATTCCTTCAATATTATAGAGCAGTTTTGAGGGAGCTTAATATTGTCGATGTAAGAATGTCCAAACCTGAAGACAGTTTTTACAAAAATTTATTTGAGTCAAAGAATACCCTGGAAACACATTCTTAACAGACTGAGATAAATGCTTCCAAGAATAAGTTTTCAGTTCCCTTTATGCATTTTAAAATAAGGAGGGAAAATAAGGAAAACTACATAAAGGTGTAAGAAAGCAAGGAGTGGATCAGATTCAAGGATAGTTAAGACTAAGTGTTGTCTTGAGGGTGGCCACCTATTTGAAGAATGGATCTGAAAAGAGTCATTTTAAACGTATGTTAACCCAGGTGTGCAGAAACAATGAACAAGGCTTGCTTAAGGCAAAGGTATAAGCCTTTTACTAAAGAAGTTACAGGCCTGGGGCGTGACTACCCACCATGACCTGCTCAGTTAGGAATTTACGATCAGATATAAGGTAACTTTTCAGAGAACCCCTTTTATCATCCACAATATACAAAAGAGAGAAGAGATGGATGCAAGACAGGCAGTGACCCATTCATGAAGAGCTGGGATAGAAACTTGGACACTACCCTGTAGGCAGATCACAGTGACTGCTGAATGCTTATTCCAAAATTGTTTACTGAACTAAGGATGAAAGCCAAATGAGATTCAGTGCCTGCCCTCAAGGGCCTCATTGTCCTGCAGAGGAGTGCATGAGCATTTTATTCCAGTTCAGTGTCTGTTCTTGGGAGCCAAAGCAATGCTATATCCACAACATCTTGGAGGCATAGCCTATAGCGCACAATGAATTTGTTTGCTGAATAATTTCAGTGTGTCAATCTGTTATTTTTTTCATTAATGCAAATATAATAATAAAAATAATAAAGGTGATGATAGGAAAACTGAAGAATTAAAGATTTTGTCCTTGGTTGATATGCTTAAGTGGTTAATGCTCATGGAAAGCTGTTATTGTAGGAACTGGAATGCATGACTTACGTGACCCCAGGAGGTGGACAAGCAATTCACCCTTTGTGCCCCAGGGGTTCTACAAGGGATGGAGATGGTATCTGAGCCATTGTGTTCCAGGGAAGGAAATCCTTGATGCACAAGAACTGTTGATCAGCAGATAAAGAAGTACTAGGAAAATCCACCTCCAGCTGCAACTCTTAATTAACCTTCTTTCCAAACCCTTTACCTACACTTTCTCCTCATAGTTTCAGATGAGGTAGGACAGTTTTTGAAGGTATATAACCCCTTCACCTTCTCAAATCACCACTATCTCAATAAGGTGCCCTAAAGAGCCCATAAAGATTCAATCCTTGTCTCTCTTATTGGTTCTGGTAGTGACAGGCAACACAAACACCAACTTTTCTAGTTTTAGTAACACTAGATTGCAGGGCCATCACTTTGATAAGCACATTGATATATTATCTTGTTTAACCCTCATCACAATGCTCTGAGTTGTATATTATCTTCATTTCATTCTACTGATAAGGAAAGCAAGGCTTATAGAGTTTAAAGTTACAGATCTAGGAAGTGGTAGAACAGGAATTTGAATCTAGATCCGTATGATTTCTAAGCCCTTGATCTTACCTATTACATTGTGATGTTAATTGATGAGCTTTCCAATTATGTTTGTGTTTTAATTCTAGAGGTACTGGTGATTTCTTAAAGTAAATCATTATCCTTTCATCACAGGGGGTAGAGCTTATAAAAATGCTGATTAAGTGAATCCAAGAGCAGTGTGTTTGTCAATGGCCATTAATCAGTCTATAATCAATGTGTAAACTCTTTGCTAAACAATTAACTTGTTGAAAAATGTGTAAACAAAACAATTCCAGTTATGGCAGATACTAGCTGATAGGTATGGAGATACAACATTAGGGACCAGCAAACTGCCCTCCATTTAATTATATTTGCAATACACCTATTGTATATGTAATGAACTTCCCTACAAATCAGCCCTCTGGGACCTTCAGGTAATTGAAAATCATTCCTTTCTTCCTGATTCACGAAATAATCAGTCTCACTAACAATAAATGGAAAATCCAGTTGGAAGTATAATTGTTAAGAGAGCAGGTTACAAATAAACAATTAATAAAATTGTTTTGGGTTCAGATATTGAATATGTGATTTGTATTTGAAGCCATAGTCCTTTTAGAGGGAATGATCCAGTTCATAGGATCTGAACTTCAGAATCCTATACTCTGAACCTGTTTGCGTATGTGATGTTTACACACACACATTTGGAAAAGGAATCACAGCTTGATCCAATTCTTTTTAGGGTCCATATAGCAAGAAAGGTTGAAAACCAAACTCCTCTTAATACAAGTGAGTAAATCAAGGCTCAGAGATGTTAGGACACCTCATATAGTTATTCATAAAAAATCTAGAACAAGAACCCACCACCTTCCAGCTTGCAGCTCAATCTCCTACCCCAAAAGTTTACTAAACTGTGGACCTAGCATGAATATGGTTCATAAACTACTACAGATAAAGATCAATGTCTAAGAAAGCAAACACTGTCCCACATTGCAGTCTGATATTTCCAATAGTTCACAGGATGTAAAAGTGCCACTGTAGGCCATATATTTTAAGGTAAGTGTTTATAATCTAACAAGCACTTATTCATTTATACTTTAAAAGAAATTAATCCTTCAAGTACTCTGGTGGTATTGTACTTCAATGGAATGTAAAAGCAACCCACTTTCTTCCTCTCTCTATCCCCCACTGCTCCTACCCCTGCTGCATGATTGGTCACATCCTCTAGAAGCAAAAATGCAATCCAATCATTACTAAGAACTCTAAGCTGCTATTTGGAATGTAATTGCCCAGTACCCTATAGGGAATTCACTCTCCAAAGCCCCAGCAAAGCTCTTCCATTGAGACCAGACAGAGAACTCTGAAGGCTAATTTGGAAAATGTTAAAACAATGAACTTTTTTTTTCTGAGTGAAAACAGAAGCTCCCCCAAATAAGGTCTCAAATCTCAGCTCCACTTTTATATTAGCCCTGTACTAGACCTACATTTTTCAGCCCAGTTTATATAACTGTGGGGTTTTGAACAAGACCCCAAAATGCAATCCTTCTTACTGACACATGATTGGGGTTTCTAATTCCCACTGAGCCCAACATACGCAGCTCTCCCATGCACACACCACGTGTTGTGACTAAACACACAGACCAGGCATGTGCCCTGAGTGGGAACCAAATCTGCGACCTCTGGGCTCACAGGATGGTGCTTCAACCAACTGAGCCACATTGCACAGTGCTACTTTGGGTTTTTCTAAAGCTATTGTTTGTCAGCCTCAAGATAGCAAAAGAAACAGAAAAGCCGCATCTCCCTTTCTTGGTTCCACCACCTCCACCATTACTATCCTGTGTAGGCCCAAGGGATCAAAACAAGGGAACAGGCAACAGCATTAGCCAGAGACTAACAAATTTCACTCACCCTGAAGGGCTGTGCTCCAACTTGTTCTTCCCAATACAGCTTCATGGGTTTTCCATATCTACAGGGTGCCTTCCTCTTGATTATATTGGAGTAGATAAAGTGCGACTACGCTTGCTTCCAGGGTTGCCAAATACCTATGCTTATTGCTTAGATGTTGCAAATTGACAAGGGGGTGTTCTGTGTGTTTGTATTTTAAGTGAAAAGGAAATATATGTGCTGTTTGCTGTCATGACAGTGAGGGAGCTTTGATGACATAAATATCTCCAGAAAGATGAGTGAATTGGCCCTTTCAGAGAGCAGGGCTGCCAAGAAACTGAGGGAGTGGGGGTGGTGTCAGCGTCAGGGAAACACCGTCTGGCCTATAAATTAGGCAAATCACTTTCCTTTATAACTTTACTTCAGAAATTGATTTTTATACTAAAATGGACATTCAATTGACATGCCTCACCTTTATCTCCTGTGGTTCAAATTAACCTTTTGTTTAAAAACTCTGGGTGCCACTGAAAATGAATTTAACAAATGTTTTGAAAGTTTATAATACCTGACTAGAATCAGATCATTGTGCTCTTCTTACTGTAAGCATAAAAATACCTAAGAGGCTTTTTGAGGGGAGAAGGGTGGGGAGAGGAATTAATTTGTTGGAGAAAAACATATGTCATTTTCAAGTTAACAGAAAAATCTTTATACTGCTGAGCAGCAAAATTTCATTTTACACTCCAAAGACTGAACCCAAACATGGGATCTTCTGTCCTCAGATCAATTTTCATATTATCTTGGACAATTTAATTGACAACCAATGGTTAAGAAATCATTCATTCATTCACAAATATTTATTGAGCACCTACAAAGTGCCACACAAGAATAGAAATAAGAAGACTGTGTCGTCCTTGTTGAGCTGACACAAGAGATAGACAATAAGCAAATGAATGTGGGTTATATTGTCACATACATTTCTGTAAAGATATATAAAGTAGCATAATGGGACAGACAGAAACAAATGCTGTCAGTTAACATAGGATGATGAGAGGGAATTCCTCTCTGAAGAAGTAACTCTTGTATAGAGACCTGTATGGCTGAATCAGCAATGCCACATGAACACCTGGGGCAGATCGCTTCAGGCCAGGGGAACAAACAGCTAAGGTAAAGTCCCTTGCATAAGAAGGTTACTCTCGGGGAAAATTGTGTGGCTGGACCTTAGGGAGCGTGGATGGTATAAAGGTCAGAGAGGCAGCCAGGTGCCCAGACACATAGCTTTTTGTAGACCATGATAAAGGTTAATATAATTCTAAGTATCACTAGAAGCTATTGGAGGATTTTAAGCAGAAAAATGACACGATCTGCTTTACATTTTAAGAAGCATTTCCCCTGGCTGGTGTAGTTCAGTGGATTGAGTGAAGGCTATGAACCAAAGGGTCACCAGTTCGATTCCCAGTCAGGGCACATGCCTGGGTTGCAGGCCAGGTCCCCAGCAAGGGCCACGTGAGAGTCAACCACACATTAATGTTTCTCTCCCTCTCTTTCTCTCTCCCTTCCTCTCTCTCTAAAAACAAAGAGAGAAAATATTTTTTTAAATAAAAAGCATTCCAACCAATGGAAGTTTAAATCCCTTTCATTGTCTTCCATTTTTATCTCCCATCTTTGGTTCACAAATGTAGTTGATTCTTTTTCATGTACCCATTGCTTTGTTTCCATCCCCATCCTGGATCTTTACCTGCATTTCCATATACATGAACCATCATAACAGACTTCCAGCTAATATCCTAGCCCCCAGTGTCTCCAAGATCCAATCCGTCTAAGTGCCAAATTGATCTTCCAAAAATACCAACCCATTCATGCTATTTTCCTGCTTTAGAATAGAAAGCAACTTATTCTCTAGTGGCCGTAGACTGAAGTTCAAATTTCTCATTCGGTAGTCAGGAACTTCACAATATGGCCCCAATATTATTAATCACTACAGCCAAAAAAGATCCCCACAAATGAACAAAATAAAAACCAACCGATCTCCATATCTACCCCTAAACATTCCTGACTCATTCTTGATCTTCAGCAAACCCTTTCCCAAATACAATTGGTTCTCCTTTTATATTATATATACTATATATATGATACAGACATATATGTGATATAGATATTTATCTATATTATATGTATATGATTTGTCTTGGAACAATTCAGAACATATCCTCTTCTCTGAGATTCTTCTGAATGATTTAAATTCAAAATGTCTGCATTGCACATGTCCCACACAACCCATTTTGGTATATATAAAATAAATATATACCCAAATTTGTATTCTACCTTGAAATACTATGCACTGGCTTCACAATAAAACTGTAACTTCCTGGGGTCTACTTCTAATGCCATCTTGATGGCTTGCACACATTTAGCACAGAGTCTATCTTCAAACATGCTTAGAATCATAAACCTTTTAAATTAAAGAAGAGTTTGAGCTTTCCATTTCTGGTCCCTCATTTTATGGGTAAAAAATTTAAGACCCAGGGATGTGAAGGACTTTGCCTGGGGTCACATAGCTACTCACCAGCAGAAACAGAATTCACGCGCAGGTCCCCCAGCTCTTTCCAAGACATCATGCTGACAGATCACAGAATCAGTCCCAATAACTTGTCTTTCTGTTATCACTTTCTGACTACTATGGCTAAAAATTTTCATTCTTTTTATACACCTTTTTTTAACCTCAGTACTGCTATGGAGTGATCAGATGACCTTCACCAATTTTATATACATGTACATATATGTCAATTATATATGTATGTGTGTGTGTGTGTGTGTGTGTGTGTGATTCTCAGTGACTAATAGGAGAAATCAACAAGATGATCTCTAGATGGCTTCAGCAAAGGGGAACTCGTTAGAAAAATATCAGAGAGCTGGCAGAATTGATGGGAAGTGTAAGGATTCATGAAAAGCCCAGGCACTCCTGAGGGCTAGGCAGCAGGCTCCCCAGTTGATTCCAGCCCAGGGTGAGTCTGAGCTGTACACTGTCACCATGAGGAATGACTGACCTCAACTGCTCCTTCTATCCAGTGCCACAGATTCAGGATTCGAAGACCCCTCCATGGACCCACAGAGTGGCAGATTGGTCAAGTGTAGGTACCAGGAAATAGGGAGGTGAAAAGTCTGGACTCTTCAGCTCCCACAATATAAATCAGGAACCAGAAGCAACACATGCGGCAAGATCACTCAGGAAGGGGTTTAATAATCCGAAGGCAATTGCGTCCTATCATAAAGGGGAAATGATTGGAAGTCAAACAAATCTCTACTGTCTATTACACCAACCATCTCTACAGAGATCAGGGAAATTGTTAATTCTTCAGTTTCAGTCCTGCTTAGAATGATGGACTAGAGTGGAGACAGGGTGAGAGAGTGAGGGGATGAGACAAGCCTGGATATTTTGGCTGCCTTGCAATGGGATCCACCACTTGTTTGAAATGGGTCAGGATCATTTCATCTCTGATGAAATGCCAAAGCTTAGATATAATTACATCCAACTACCCCTAATTTTCACACGGGAAAACTGACTCAGAGTGCTGCTATAACCAAAAAAAGGATAAAATCAAAATCTTCCCAAGAGGTATATGTTAATGCAAATACTCATAGTTCTATATTGATTTTTTAGCCCCTGACTACTATCAGTTCAATTATTATTAATATGATAACAAAAGATTATTTTGCCTGCATTTGCCAGAGACTTAACATATATTATCTTATTTATTCCTGGGGGTTGGGGGTGACATATAAAGTCAGTTTTATTTTCCCATTTTTAGGCAGTATAAATGAGGCTCAGAGAGTCTAAGCTAGAACTTGAACCTCAGTCTATTGACTCCAAAGTTTCTGTACTTTCCATTATGTTATTGAAAATACAGGAGATGAATGTAAACAGAATATTTAGATGCAAGTCCTGGCTGTAGCAGTTACAGCTATGTAGTTTTGGGCAAACATTTTAATTCCTCTGTGCCTCAGTAATTTTATCTAGAAAATGGGGAAATCACACTACTCAGTCTTTCTCATTAGACTGTTAGGGGGAACATGTTAAAAGGCCTTGGAAATTGTAACTATTAACCTACAAAATGTTATTTAAGTAAATCTTAGTAATTGCCATTACTCCAGACAACTGGAGACAAGCAGAATACAGGCTCACACAGAAAATAATCTGACTGTACACGGTAAGCTGATGAGGTTGGGAAAGGGGTCCCAAATGTAACTTTGCTCTGACCAAGTCTCCAGTGTATGAGAAGCAAGGGCCAGAATTACCTTGAAAGACTGTACCCAACAGAATCTGAAGTTAGGACATCATTTTGCAGCTGTCTTGCCATTACAGGAATGAATACAACAAAATCATTGAATGTAAAGACAGCCTCGTTACTCCTGATAGATTGATCACCTGACAACATTTTGGAACTGCCAGAGAAGGCAAGATTACTTTTATGTAACTTTAAAACTGTCAGAAAAGTGGAGAGTAAAATTTAGTTTTTTTCCTTTTTACAGCTTCCGGTAGAGGTAAATCGCACTGCTAGAAGAAGAGGAAGGCATGTGACAGCTCGCACATTACATATGAATATCTTCATGAACGCTGAAAGTTTGTGTACAGAGAATGATTCTTCCCCTCCCCGTTTGATAGAATTATAGAAAACTGATGTATTCTGGATCAAAGCCAAAAGAGAAAAGTAGAACCAACTACAATATAATAACCACTCAACAAAAGTGCAGATACGAGAAAAGATCCATTTGTTTTAATTTAAAGACATTGTTGTTGGAAAGAGGTGTGAAAATTGGAGCACCCAAACCGGTGTTTACACAGAATTATTCCCAGTTTATGCTGGGAATGATTCGCTAGTCTTCCTCTTTTTTATTGGAGTTTATGAATCATGATCATAACATGAATATTTATTCATAAATATTGCAGAGTGTGCATTTAAATACACCTTTCTAACACCAAAAGCTATGTCTGCAACCATTTGCCCTTTCTTTCCATTACAATGAAGAAATATGCCTCTGCCTTTCAAAGGTCAAGACTTACACATGGGCAATGGATCCCAAAACCTTCAATCTTCCAGAAACCCTATTAACAAGCCCGCCTGTCTATAGTACCATCAACCTTTAAGTTCCTCCCATCATCACTCAAATATGATCTTAAATCTCTCACCAGGGGTCTAGGAAAACCTGGACCCTTCGTCATCTCCATTTAGGACCCTGGATGGTCAAGTGTCACACAGTTAGACTGTGGGCCTCAGCTTCTTTACTCTCCTGGCCTCTACATTTCACTCCGATCAGATATTTGCCTACACTAAAACCATCCTATAGATAAAAAAATGATTCACATTGCTCTATTGAAGGAGACTTTTCCACCTTCATTCTGAACTTCTCAGACACATGTGATCATTCACTTCTTTCTTCTTTCTCTTGGGTTTCTAACAGTACAACAAGTCCCCAAGTTTTGCTATCACTTCTCTCTGGTTATTCCTTAATCTTTTCTGCTAGTTCTTCCTCTTTCACTTGATATTAAGTGTCCTGGACACTCTTTTTTCATCATATTATATTCTCTCCTTAGTCAATCTCAATTACTGGTATTGCTTTAAATTCCAAATATATAAAATAGCTTTTGAATTTATATTTCCAGCCCTGGCTGGTGTGGTTCAGTGGATTGAGTGCTGGCTTGCAAACCAAGGGGTCACTGGTTTGATTCCCAGTCAGGGCACATGCCTGGGTTGTAGGCCAGGTCCTCAGTGGAGGGCACGCAAGAGTGGCCACACATTGATGTTTCTCTCCCTCCCTCCTTTCCCCTCTCTCTGGAAATAAATGAAATCTTTACAAAAAATATTTATATTTCCAGCTCAACCTCTTCAAGTTTTTAGAATTGAATATTAAGCTAACTACTTGGTATTTCCTCCTTGGTTGTCTCACAGGTATTTTAATAATCCAAAGTCAACTTTTGATACCCCTTCCCACTTCGTATTGGTTAGTCTTTCAAAGTACTCCCCCTCAGCACTTGACTTCATTATATGTACTCACGGTCCATGGGAATAACCGCAGAGTTAGCCTTGACCTGAGAGACCCCACATCTAATTTGTGAACTCTATCTCCAGAATATAGCTCACTCTTCTCAACAACTGCTAGCAATCAAGTTCAAATTATTAGCATCCTACACTGGGGCAGCTACAATGACCTCCCAGTGGATCTCCCACTTCCATCTCCAAACCTTTCTAAACATGGGGAATGTGTGCTTTTAAATGCAGTTCTAATCATATCATTCTCTTATTTAAACACTCTGTGGGGGGCTAAATTGCACTTAAGACAAAATCTTTACATACCCGAGAGGTCATGTGTATGACAGCTGTGCCATGGGCAGAGCTCTAACCTGGTCTTTGGCTATCACCATATGAATCATGCCAAGTTACAATTTGCAAACCTTTTGGAGAACCAACTTGAAACATCCCTGTCTTCAGTGTGTTTGGAAGAACAAACATCATGTGAATAAGATTATGTGGGTTTGCCAGACTGGGAAATTGTATATTAACACATTTTTAAATAAATATCACCCATAAAATTATTTTAGTAATATATCTTTTTACCTATAATAACTGTACCTTCCATGAGATGATCCAAAATTATACTAAATTACTAAAACCATTTTCTCAGAATATCTTAAAAATTTTAAAAAATCATCAAAAGTGGAATTATTCTTTCATTCAATAG
>PVKM010004609.1:0-51465 GCA_004027735.1 Carollia perspicillata
CTCGGAGGGATGTATTTGAGACAGACAGTAGAAATATCAACTAAATATAAGACCTTAGTAACTGCGTGAATGCATATGGTGACAGAACCAAATGGGTTTCCATGACCCAGTTTCTGACTTGCCGAGAGATTAGAGGGATGGGTGTGTGGAAAATAGGAATGTAAGGAGTTTGGAGAACAATTTAAACAATGTAGAAATGTAACCTGGGTGGCGGGGTGGGGGCAAGGTGATAGGTGGGCAGTGAAGAATTAGAGCCGTCTGGGGTGGCCTTCATTTTCAAGACATTCAAATGGGAGGGGAAGAAGTCACCCAAGTATTGTGTTGAGAGAGAACAGGATCAGGGAGAGGTCTCTCCTTTCTTTCTTTGCCTCTTTCATTCTTTTTCCCCTCCCTTCCGCCCTCCCTCCCTCCCTCCCTCCCTCTTTCTTTCTTTATTTCCTTTCTTCATTCCTTCTCCGCTCCCCTCCCCTTCCCTTCTTTTCTGTATAATTGATAAAAAACAATGAACTAGAGCTGGCAAAGAAGCACTTTCAAGAAAATGGGTGGAAGATTCATCCTGGCAAAGAGGAGGGATGCTGAAACTCAGACAGGAGGGAAGGGAGAGCAAATCGAGGAAGCAGAGTGATTGTGAGTTAGTGAGGATGGTGGCTATGGAATGTCAGAGCTGCAGGACTCAATCTTCTTGACAAAGTTTTTGAAAGAAGGCTATAACATCGCTAAAAGATAACAATAAAAATTAAAAATACTGACTAAATTTGGTAGTAGTAGATAAATAAATTTGGTGACTGTCCTCTTACCGTTTTTATAGTAATATTCTTCTGGGATGAACAATTAATGCTTATGAACTTTGAACAGATAATATTTAGTAGGAAGTCCCATGAGTGACTCAATTAAAAGAATCAAATGCCAAGATCAGGTTCGTGAACATGACATAGAAGTCAAATCATGATAATGTCCTGGACTTTTTTTTCCCTGTAGCTGCTTAAGGAAGATACCTTGAATACATGTAACTCTTGGACATTTGCTTCATAAGTATGTTACTTATGGGTGACTGAGACAGGGAAAAATGTCAGTTTTATCCTTGTATTATTATTTATTAATTGTATTATTTTCCACACGAGTACCTGTAAACCTACTTTTGCCACACCCTATATATTAATCCTAATGTGTCTTGCACATTAATTTAAATGATATTCTATTAAGATGTTATGGGATTTGAGTCTTCCTTAGGTTTGTCTAGGTACAGAGGTGAGATAAAGTTAAAAGTTGCATTTTCTTTAGGTCACAGGTAAACGGTTGCAGTGGGACTCCATGTGTTGCTCACCCTCTGGCTTGCAGCTCTTTACAGTGGTGCTGTTATATCTAGGGCGCTGTTCGAGATGAGGATGGTTGCAGGTGTTTGACTTGACTCCAGTTTTGTGGCTCCATAGAACTGTGGAGTCAGAGTGAGAACTCAGACTTGCTAACCACTGTGTACCCCCTGAAGAATGTAGCCACAAAATGTGACAGAGTTTGGCCTTCTTTTCTCAGATTTCTCTCACGGATGATTAACTGTATGCAGATTTTTTTTTTTTTTTTCAGAAAGGGAGTAATGTGTCTTTCCCATTTGCTTTAGTTGAAAATGGACTAATGAGAGTTTATAGAATTTTTTTCTTCTCCATATTGACTGTATTCTAGGCTGTGTAGTGTATCTCTTAAAAAGAGGAAATTATTTAAACTGAGAATGTTAAAAACCTTGAAAAATTTCTTACATGATTGTTTTTCCCTGCACACTGTCTGCAGTTATGATAAGTGTTCTCATGAAACCTATCACTCGGGTTCACAGAACTTTAGTTTGTTCTCCATTAGCTTTCAATTAAATGAAAGGCATTTAATCTCCCTTCCCCGCCTTATCATTCTTCGTGCTGTTTGTGGTGGTTGTTTGTGTAAACTCCTACTGTACTTGTAAGTAGCCGCAGTTTGCTTTGTCGGAACACGCCACGTGCTTTCTCACGGCCCTGTGGCCCTCTTTCTGTGCCTTTGTTCATCTTGGTGGCCCGCTCCAGTCCAGTTCTCAAAGTTGTTTTGTTTTTCTTCAAAACATTCTCCCATGTTCAGGAAATATTTATTGAATCAATTAATTATTCAGTAAAAGATGGGGTAAGATCTTAAAAGATCAATTGGAACCTGATTTTTGATGTTACATGGATTTCACTGTTGGGGCTGTACGTAATGCGAAGGCCGTTTTGAGGCAGTTCGGTAGCTAAAGTATGCATGCCATTTAGAAGTAGCCTTGCACATTATTCCTCTCAATAAAATCTTTTGATGGTTTCCCTTTCCATAAAGGACAAAGTCCAAGCTCTCTTTGTCATTGGGGCCCTCTGCTTCTCCACCAGGCCCCTGTTGCTTCAGAGTCTCAGCACAGGGCCTTATAACCACCCGGAACCCACCCCCTCCACTGTGGTACCAGATTCTTGTCACCTCCTTTAGAAATCACTCCTCAAATCCCTTGACACCAGCATCCTCCAGTCTCAGTAGAGTGTGGGCTTCAAGTACTTCCATTATTAAACCTTGTGCTTATGGTCCTCAAAGCAGACATCACAGCACCTTCCGTATGTGATTCTTTGATTACTCGATCGCTTTCCTACTAGGCTATAGGCACCTGGAGTACAGGAGTATTGTAATGCCAAGTGTGTAACACAAGTTGTAACAGTTCTTAGGCCCTGAGTAAAAGGGTAGAAAAAATTTGTATTCATAATTTATACACTGTGTAATTGACTAAGAAAACATTTTGACTTAATGGAAGTAGAATTTCATTCAACTTTAAAATGAAACAGTACCATATCTATATCTAATGTGTATATATTCTGTACAGTACAGTTCATTGCGAGGTAACCAGTGAAGCCCCAGGGCAGAGGCAGATTGGAAAGAAGATACTCGTGGATCGCGCTTCCCACTGTAGCTCTGTCAGTGGTGGGAGAAGGACAGAGGTGGTAATGTGGTACGTGGGTGTCTCCGATCCTTACAGCATTTGGCTTATTTGGTCAGATTTTGTAGTTGAGAGAGGATAACGTCAGTAATCAGCCGTTGTTGAGAGGTTACTGTCTACTTTCTCCTTTTAGAATATCCATTCTCTTACCTTTCTTTTATGAATACGCATGGGTACAAATGACCCCTAATTTAAAATCCTTTCACTAGTTGCACTCATGTTCAGTTGGGAGACTTCAGTGTGGACTGAATTCTCTCATCATAGACTCTCAGAGTCATCAATATAAAGCCATTGTTTTTATGGTAGTCCCAACCTTGACTTGCAGGTTTTATTAGGTAATTCCTAGTTATGGGTTTTTAATTTTGTTTTTATGGTTGTTGTACATTGAATTGATATCACCATGATTTTAAATGAGAAACCTTAGTCACTCAATTTATAATAGTGAAGCAGATTTTTATAATATATTAGTAGCTATCACATGGCCAGGGTCATATCTCAATTTAATAACTTAAGTGAAAAAGTGTATTTAATTTATTATTATATTTCTTTTTTATACTTTTGATGCTACATGTAAATCATGAAAGTATAGGGATGTATGAAATTGTTATTCTTTTTTTAAATTTACTTTTGGCTATACATGTTCTAACAGAGTTTAAGGAAAGGAATGAAAAGAATTGATAAAAGAAAATGCAGAGTTTTGGTAAAGAGTAGAGTAAATGGGGGAGGGTAAGAAGATGTAAAAACAGTGTAGAATTATAATTGTTACTCTATCTAAGACGCTTGGTAAAAAAGTAAACCTGTTGAAGAATAAAATTATTCTGCTTTCTCTTTGTGTATATAAATGTAGTTCATGCATAGGAAGAAGTAACATGTAAATTTTCCTACCCTCTAATATGCTGTCATAAATACATTTGTAAAAATACAATTTATTTGTTTTTTTCTGGATAGACCATGCAAATTGCATTACTATGGAAACATTTGTTTATATCACTTTCCTTGATTTATTCACCTGGACTACGTAATTAGGTCTTTATCTCATGAGCCAATGCCCAATGGATTTTGTCAGATGGTTCAATTTTCTTTTTTTGGAATTATGTTAAGTGGGTTGTGTTTGGTTTGAGGCAATGTTTGTGTATCTGTTGATAACCGTGTGTGGTTCTTTTATTGGGTTTATCATTTTACCATGGAATTTAGCCACTCCTTACCTTTTATTCAGCTTCTCCCCCAACATGTCGACAGAGAGAAAGAAAGCATGAGTGAGCAAAAACCTCAGTTTATATTTATTCATGTTTCCAAGTGATCATGTTCAGTTATCCATTCCATGAATCACCATTCACCAAAAAAAAAAAAAAAAAGCTTCAGTTTTCTCTTTGCCTGTGTTCTGTATTTGAATATTCTTAAGGATTCAGGCACATTTACTTAGAAAAACTCAAGATGAATTATCTTGAATATCTTAAATAAGGCGGATTCTAATGAGTTATTGCATATGGGTTGACAAATTGTAGACTACAAGAAAACAATTCAGTGAATGCTTATAGAAAACGCTAATGTACATATTTTTGTTCCTTTCCTAAAGACAAAAAAATTGTCTTTCTTTTAGTCATCTACATCAGAGGCAAAGGATGCCTCCTAGTTTACAGAGAATTTGGCCTACAGAGAGATTTAAGTAGTTTTGCATTCATTTCCAAAATGCAGGATTCAAAAGTTTTCATATATAATTTGACTTTTCATAGCTGCCTCCTTTGATAAAGGTATGTATTGCCAACAGTCCACCTTGTCTCCTGTCTTCTCTTTCCTCCCTATCCCCATTCAGTTACTTTGCCTCACATTTGCTCCTATAGGTACTCAAATTTGCTGCATTCCTTGGGGTAATTAAATGAATTATTTGTTTAATGATTATTTGAATTACAAAACCATTGTGAGAAATTGAGGGTCATTGTCCTGTGCAGCTGGGCATTTAGAATCTGGATTAACTCTAAGACCGAGGGTCAGAGGTCACAATAAACCAAATTTTATGTGCATTTCTATATTGTGCATTTTTCTATGTGCAGTAACGCTTGCTAGTTTCCAAAAATTTTAGTGGAGAAAGTTCAAGAGGAATTTCTTTTTCCTTCATAACTCCGAGAAATAATTTCAGTTTTGATTTTCACGATTAAAAAAAAAAGAAACCAACTCAATTTGTGTTTAAGTGAGAACTCCAAAAATTTAAATGCAATTGTGAACTATAGTAATTTCTCATTTATTTATCAAGTGCTGGGTCATTAAAAATAAGAGAGAAACAGAAACAGTACCTCCTTTGCAGTAACCTACTGTATGGACAGAAGGATATGAAAAGAGATATATGCTTTATTTGATTTATTTAACGTAAAAGAAGTACTTTATGTGAAGGTATATTAAAATTTTCTGCCTGTTTGAAAATCTATATTCAATGGCAAAATTGTGAATTCGCATGAGAATCAGTGCACTGAGATACTCTGTGGAAAGATGCTTTGGACAGGGACTCTGCCCCATCATCGTTTCACGCCGATTAACACGACCTCCTCACCATCTCCTGAGTCAGCCCGACTGACCGCGCTCAATAATTTGGTAAAATGAGAAGACTGATCAGACAAAGATATTTCGCATGGTGTATTTAGATGTTTGTTTTGCTCTTATAAAACTCTTGAATGGTAGGTACCTTAATGGATACAATATACAATAAAGCTGATGTGGGTTAGATGATAAGTGACTAAATGGATTTTTCAGTTTGAACAACAGCAACAAAACAGACTAATTAATGGATCAGTGTCAGTCTGGAGAGGTGCTGCTTCTAGTGGTGAGCAGGGGGCTCTGACTTTTGTGTGTATTCAGGGGAGAGCTGGCATTTTGCCGTTAATGGTAAAAACAACACAAAAAATAGAAAAAATACAACAGGATGATATCACAGTAGAAATGTAACATTGACAGTGGAAACTAAGAACCCAGAGTTTTAGAAAGCTTCCTTTCTTAAATGTAAGAAACAAATTTTATCCATCTTGTTTTTTAGAAAATATATTCTTGATGCCGATCATATTGCCCTCTATGAAGAAGGAGTTGACTGAATCACTGAGTGAGATACAACGTGTATTTTGGACTAATAGGTTTTGCAGAATGGTCCCCACTCTTAGAAAGTCCCATCTAATTGATCTGGGATGGGGTCCAGACATTGGAGTTTTCTATAAGTTATTTGGATAGTTTGAAAGTTTATGAGGGTTAAGGGGTACTGGTTCAGTCATTTATAAATCTTAAGATTTTCTGAGGTGGATGGAAGGTTCCCTATTTCTACATGTTGGGTGTAGCTGTTGCTTAGTAATATTCATTTGTCCCAGGACTTTGCTTGTTAGGATTGGAAGCTGCAGAAAATTAAAATATCTCTAAGAATATATGATGTAAGCCTGCAGCTTAAATGTATTTTCTCAAGTATGTACACACAACACACGAGTGTGTTATGTTGTGTGCCATAAGTGCATTAACTCGTGGCGTGCTGTGGTTGTGGTGGTGTGTTCTCAGCACTGTTTCCCTCCAATCGCTTGCTCTCCAGCATCCCTTTCTCCCTTCAGGCACCTCTGAGTCCCCACTACCTAGGAGAGAGAGACTATTACCCACACTTTCTTCTTAACAAGAGCTGGGCCACTCACTCTGGGGGTAGTGTGGTCAGGTGGGTGGTTATGGCTCACATCAACCTGATTTGCATTTTTCTAATTACTTTTAGAAGAAGTTGTGTATAGTTGAGAGTTAAGGAGCAAACCTGTGAGAGTCAGGAAGCCTGCATCGTGGCCTCAGATGTTTAGAGGTCATGTAACTTTATGACTTTCAGCAACTTCTTAATTTGTCTTTGCTTTGCTTTCCTGTTTGTGAAATGAGAAGCTCAGATTAGGTAATTACTAAGGTTCTTTTTAGCCCTTAAAATATGAAATGTTACCTTCATTATTATTTTTAAAATGAGCATTCGTTGCAGCTGAATAATATATTTCAACATTACAAAATTAGCCATGTGTCCCATTCTGGTGAAAGCTATTGATGGGGGGAGGCGGAGAGGACATGGGAAACCTCTGTACTCTCTCAGTTTCGCCGTGAATGCAAAACTGCCCCCCAAAATAAAATCTTTAAAAAATCTAAGCAAAAAGTAAGCATAAATTAGTGAGTTCAACAATTTGTGTAATTTCATGTGTATTGTTATTTTTGGTGAGTTTTATTTGGAATGTATCTTAGGGTTATAAATTAAGACTATACGCCAGTCTGGAAATATTTTTGTTCCCTTGGATGAGAGGGAAGGCTGGGGATGTGGGTATGTACTCTTACTGACTGCACTCAGGGTGCTTCTGTAAAATACAGATGACAGTGCTTTCAATTGCCAGTTTGCAGTGATTATTAGTAAAATGTGGAGGGGATTGATGAATTCTTTCTTTTCTATCAAGAAGAAAATTTAATATAAAAATTTTATGTTATGTTAAATCAGTCTTTGTATTCTACCTTAGTTCGTGGTCAATATGTAACTCTGAATAACTTTTAAAAAATATTTGAAAATCATTTTTTGGTTGTCATATAGCAAGTTAGTAATTGATATTTTATACTTCAATCCTGTTGAAAGATTTAAGTAGTTAAAGTAGTTTAGTTTAAGTCTTTCTTGGGCTAATAAAAATAGTGCTTGATTCTTACTTTTCATGTGCTTATGGCGTTAACAATGCATGCATATAATTAAAGTATTTTTTAAATGAGGTCTTTAGAAGAATATGAAAAATCTCAAGACAATTCTATAATCAATTTGGGAATTAGCAGAGCCCATAGTTAATTAGGTATTTCTAAACTAATATGCAAATCTCTGGCTAGTGCTTTGCCGTGGGATTGATCATTGGTGCCTTTGTAGAAAATAAAGTTCTGATATTTAACAGTGAAAAGAATTGTACTACATCGGTAATTTAGAGGATGCTGAGTGCTTTCTCCAGACTGATGCTCCAAAAGCAGTGATTGTGTGATGTTCGCAAATGCTTCGGAAGAAAAGCTGTCGTTTGAGAAACGCCTTTAAAAAGTCTGGAACAGTTTTTAAAATTGTGTTATGATAATGTTACATTAGATAAAAACACAATATCTTGTAATAAAAACTAACGAGTGAAAAAAAGTTCTACTGTGGCTTCAAGTTTCAGGATTTGGTTCTGGAGAACTTAAAGTTAGATATGTATATTGGTGGCTCCTTTGATGGAGTTTTCCACGATATCCTTTTACTGGGACTGAAAACCGACTGTAAGACTTCCATCATTCTTGAAGGAGTTGTCCTAGTTTGCTGTGAGAGACCCTTACTTTGACCTTTTTACCTGTTTTCATTTTGGTTAAGCAACTAAGGTAACCAGACCTCAGCTTCTTTATCTCTGAATTGGAAATGTTGATGATACCTATCACATACATTTTCATGAAAACTAAGTTAAAAAATACATATTAAGTCCTTTTTTCTTTTTATTTAATCCCTCTATCCCCTAAACCCCCCAGCCCACCCCCTGTCCAGAGCTGTCAGCCTGTTCTCCATCTATGAGTCTGTCTCTCTTTTGCTTTTTAGTTCAGTTTGTTCATTAGATTCCATATGTGAGTGAAGTCATATGGTTAGTTGTCTTTCTCTGACTGGCTTATTTCATTTGGCATAATGTTCTTCAGGTCCATCATCCTGTTGCAAAGGATAAACGATTCTTCTTTTTTTTATAGCCAAGTAGCATTCCATTGTGTCAATATCCCATAGTTGTTTTGTCCACTCATCTACTGATGGACACTTGGGCTGCTCGCAGCACTTGGCGATTGTAAATAATGCTGCCGTGAACACAGGGGTGCTTATGTTCTTTCGAATTAGGACTCACGGACAACAGGGTGGAGATTGTGCGGGCAGGAGTGTGTCAGAGGGATAAATGATCATGAAAAATACAATAAAAGTATATTAAAAATAAAATAAAATAAAAATACATGTTAAGTGTTTTGCTAGAAACTGCTGTATAGTAAATACTCAGTAAAGGTTAGTGAAGAAGTTGTTATCTGTGAGCTAAAAACTCGTTTGTTCATTTGCTTTTGCCTGGTGCTTTCTCTGTGAGAGTGATGCCTTTAACTTTTTTTTTTCTTTTAAGATATCATATATCCCTGGGGCAATGAAAATAACCAAATGATTTCCTTTAATGGCTCTTTCCTTCCAGCTTATTCTAGATAAGAATGATCAGAAAGTATGTTAATTAGAAATATAAATTAACATATTTTATGATGATAATTTACCTGATGATAATATTGAGAAGTTAATGAATTGCTATAGATGAACAGAAGTTGTCGTTACAGGGAAAGAGGCAGATGATTTGGACTTATATTTTAGAGTGAGTTAGAAAGCTACAGTGTGTTGCTGGTATTCATTCTTAATAATTTGGCTCATCGGGGCCATACTTAATGGTTCAAATAGAACTTGCCTCTGTTGATGAAAGATCATTTGAAAGGTCTAATCTAATATAAAAAATTGTTCAGATCACATACCTTGTATTCTAAAAAGATCTTAGGTGGTCTCATGTAGACCAGCATGGTACCAGGAAACTAGAAGAGTTCCTGGGAAACCAGATATGATATTGTGAGGAATGGGTTTACTAAGTTATATTTTGTTAGACTTTGAATTCTCTTTTTTGGATTATGACGTGCTCTGTGAGACCAGCAGGAAGCCAGAATGTGAAGAGAGTTTTAAGGTGTTACATTCATAACACTGTACAAATACATCCTTCACGTACACCCATCCCGCATCACACTGTCACAGTTTCTTTGTCGCCTTGGATTTATATCAGAGAAAATTTAAATAAAAGATGGTATGAAACCCCATGATGCTTTATTAGAGTAGCAATTTTGCACCTTTCTTGCTGGTATGATTTGCCTGGTCTTCAGAAGCCGAAGCAGCTGAAGATGAGTCATTAAGAGAAAATGGAATCAGTAAAACTGTATTTTTACAATAATGCTTTCTAAACTGGTCATCTAGCTAAAATTGGCCGAGGCTGAAAGCAGTTTCTGCCATGAAAGGAAAGAGTAATTACTATTAAAATTGGTCTGGAAGTGTCTTAAGTTCTCTGCCTTGACAGCTCTTAGCCTTTTATTAACATACTTTGGGGAAAAGTTGTGTGGCTCACTTGGAGGATCGCAGGGGCCTGAGGCTAATAGAGTGGCAGCAGGTACAGGGTGCACTGGTCTCCGAGGAGGGAGCACATGGCAGAAGGTTCACATACTTGTTTTAGGTTGCCAGTCTGGATCCACTGCCCTGATAAAAAGTCAGCATCTTGTAGGATGGTGTGTCGATTTTTTGTCTAAGGAATCTAAAACACCTTTCAGAATTTCTAGGTTGTTATGAACATAATGGTTTTAATGTAGCACTGTGAATATGTCTGGTGTTGCTTTATTACCTTAACCAGGTTACTTGTGTATCATACCAGACACAGTCAGTTGAGTACATTTGATAAGCTAGTGCTCAAATCCTTCATTTTTAGGTCTCACGAAGGAAGACCTCTGGCCTCTTCTAAGAGAGCTAGCAGCTCTGAGGCCATGGTCCGTAGTGTGGGGACGGGGCTGTGGGGGTGGGAGGACGGGTGTTACGGGGACTCACTGATCTCCCTGGTGGTCCCGGCCAGTATGGCGTCCAGGCTCATTGTGGACATTTGTAGAATGAATGAGTGCCTACCTGAAAACCGGGAGAAGAACAATTAAATCATGAAACAGAAAAGACAGTACTCAGCAGCTCAGCACTGAGGTTCATGACAGCTGTTCTAACTAGTTTCCAGAGTTGAGTGTATCTCAAGGGCACATGAGAGGAAACAGTTGGCATGTGGGGTGGTGAAGAGTGATGATAGAAGAGCAAAGAGCTTGCAGTGTTGTTTTCCTCAGAGTAATAAAATTATTTAAATATAAACTGAAGGAAACCTCTGGTTCCCGTTTTTGGTAAATGGGGAAACCCAGAGCAGAGATTAAAGGTATAAACTTCTCTCTAGATGGAGTCAGCTGAAGACTCAAAAACGGAAACCCGATCTTCTGATTCTGGGCACGTATGAGATGCTTCCTTCAGCACCGTGGAGACCTGGGGGTGAAATCCTAGTGGGGAGTGGTTTGCTGGGTTTCCAGAATCAACAGTATGCTTGTTTGGTTTCTTCTCAAAGAAACTTAATTTCCTAGAAATTTAATTTCTTTCAAGAAAGGAAACCGAAGACTTCATTGGGAAGCTTTCTCCTGTCCGAGTTTCGTCAAAGCTTACATGAGTCCTTGCAGACGGGGAGGAGGAGGGGACCTGAGAACGAGTGGTAGCAGAGACATGGTTCAGCTCAATAGCAAGTACATAAAAAGAGAACGTTAAAAAGAATGAACAGTTCATCAGGGAGAGAGATACTTATGGTGTCGTGTGAAAATCACACCTTTTTCATCCATGCAGAGGACTTCAGATGGCATCTGCTGTTCCCACCTCGGAAGTTAGTGCTGAAACAGTGTCAGATTGAAGGACCATAGACCAGCCTTTGAGGGGAAGACTGACTTGTGGGCAGGGTGGCAGCTCTCATCTCCGGGGCCCTTGGTCCTCCTTCGGTCTGTTAGTGGTTCGTTGGTTCATCAGAAACTTGGGACAGGTTGACTGGAAGCATGACGATAGCTCCTTCACTTTAGTGATAATTCATTTGGATAGTTCCTTACA
Organism: Carollia perspicillata; assembly: GCA_004027735.1. Taxonomy (NCBI): domain Eukaryota; kingdom Metazoa; phylum Chordata; class Mammalia; order Chiroptera; family Phyllostomidae; genus Carollia; species Carollia perspicillata. Next base: position 11,658 of record PVKM010004609.1, read on the forward strand.
CACCTCTCACGTCTGCTTTTTGTAGTGAAGTTTTCCTTAGCTATTATATTTTACATTTTTTCCATCAGTGAGTTTGAGAACTTAATATTTGCCTTCAGATTTAATGGTCTTGAGTTAAGTTGAAATTTTGTTTTTCTAGTTCATTTTATATTGTTTTCACTGATTCACTACATGTGGGATCATGCCTTCTTTTAAAAGAATTATTTGTTCATTTGTTCTTATAGGAAATATTTATTCAATGTTGATTGCAGGCAGTTTTGTGAGCTTTCCTGTGCCTTGACAAGTAGGACATAACATTACTGAATTTCTTTTTAACACTGTTTCACATGTTAATATAATTATTATTTAGTCAGAATTATTTCTGATCAGTTTTGGTAAACAATGATAATACATTCTGAATTTCTAGATAGAAGGTAGATTTTTAAAAAATTGAAAATTTTCGTGGAGACATTCTAAATATAATCAATGCATAATCAGTAATCAGTGTTCTTAGACAAAAAGTAAACAGATAAACATTCTGTTTACGGTTAAGCATCCATTCTTTACACAGCCATGAATATCGTCAGTCAGGAATTATGTAATGTTCTGTTTGTTTGGTGGATGAAGAGGTACATCACCCGGCATAATAAAGGTATTATACTTAGTACTTTACAGAGCATGCTGCATGCCAGGCACTGTTCTAAGTGTTTTACATATATTATTCATGTAATTATTAGAGCAAACATGCGTGATAAATACTGTTTGTGTACTAAACTACTGGTCTTGGATTTGCACACAGTAGGTGAGGTAAATGCAGCCCACAAACTATAAATATTTGTTGGTTTCACAGCCAGCTCCTAATAGATCCTAAATATCAAGTGCAGTGGCTGATAATCTGCTCCTTGGATCTGCTCACAGAACCTGGAGCACTGAGAACATGTCTTCTATGTGCAGATGGAGACCTCTGACTCTCCAACTTGGGGTGAAGGTAGCTGACCAACTCATTTCTCTAATGATTTTTCCCTTTGGAACATTAATCTATCTTATCTCTGTTAAGCAGCCCATCACCATGCATTAACAAAGGCATAAGAAAGAAGACAACAAAGTTACAAGAATCAGGACGAAACCGTAAAATGGAAGTATCTTTAGAGCACAGTTTGAAGATATGGAAGCTGAGCCCCAGAAAGATTAAGTGACTTGTGGAAGGTACACAGCAGGGCTAGGATGGGTTCTGCAATGAGAAGTATTTGGATTCAGATCCTACCCCTTCCTCATCTAAGTGACCCTGGCAAAATTAATCTTTCACAGCTTCTGTTTCTTTATGTGTGAAAAAGTAGCAATGATAAAATTTACTCTACAGCATTAATGAGAACAGTAAACAAATCAATACACTTGTAAGTATTTAGCTCAGTGCTTTATTTCATAGGAGGCACACAGCAAATGCCAATTTTCCTTTGTTCTCACTGTCTCTCTAACTCTCCGTGGCTTAATCCGTTTTGTGATCCTAGGACACAACTCTAAGATTTCCAAGCTACTCACGGGACCAGACAATCCCACAAGGCAAACATTCCCAGCACACACAGCTGTTTCATAATAGGTCTTTTGACTCCTTCCATTATTAAAATCCTGCAGTCATCCTATTTCAGTTTAACGTCACCAGATTTCTTAACAGTCCTTTAAATGGAAATTTCTGTCGTGGATATGGTTTACTGGATATCAGTGAATATGAAGAACCCTAGTGAAAAGGCAGCCTTGCTAGCCAAATATTTGCCTTTGGAGTCAGCCAGCGACCATGATTCCTTCACTTTTACAGCTCATGTAGTTATGCTTCAAGCACTGGGTCATTTGAAATTTCTAGCAGTGTTTACGTGCTCTCACTTAGTTAGCAACCTGTTGTAAGTCCTTCAGTGGTGTTTTGCCAGAATGAACAATAGCTGAGATTGTGCATCTCTGACTTTAATGTTGTAAGGTGAAAACATTCCTTTTTCTTACTCAGTATGAAATTCTTCGACATTAGATGATTTTTGAAAAGTTAACTAGGGATTCTGACTCTGGTTTGATAGCAAATTAACAGAGTATTTGTATTGGTCTAGTAACATCTCTATTAGGAATCCATACATGTGCCTTTGTTATATTTTGTAATATGTGTTTTAGATAAGAATCTTGGTATAGTAAAAGTGGTGAATAGAAGATCAGTACCAGGACCAGGGAAAGAAAAGAATATAAATTGTTAGATATATTGGTAATGTACCAATTTATTTTAACTATTCAGTGGCCATAATGTATACAAAAGATAGATGAAAGTGCCCTCGGTGGTGTGGCTCAGTGGATTGAATACTGGCCTGCGAACCAAAGGGTTGCCAGTTCAATTCCCAGTCAGGGCACATCCCTGGGTGGCAGGCCAGGTCCCCATTAGGGGGTGCGTGAGAGGCAACCACACATGGATGTTTCTCTCCCTTTTTTTTTACCTCCCTTTTCCTCTCAAAATAAATAAAACAACAACAACAACAAAAAAGCCAGCCCCCCCGCAAAAGATAAAGAAAGTGATCTAAGCATCCATTATCCTACTTAAAAATGGGGAGGAAGTAGAGACATGTAAATAACAGTATAAATTTGAGGGGTTTTTTTAGATGAGAAAGTAACATTGAGACAGAACCAATAGTGATTACAGTAACAAAACAGAAGGGCCAGCTAAATGTACCTTTACTGTGTCACTGCACTTTTGAACAAAGTATTTAAATACAGGTGGCACCATACAAAAGTGTGAGATAAAAAAGGAGAAGGAATAAATAAATCTTCAATTTAAATATTTTAAAATATACTTTTACGTTGAGAAAGTTAGCATTTAAAGAAGAGACTTTCTTAAATTTGCAGAATTCACTTTTAGTTGATAATAAGATGTTAGAATTGTTTTTTCTTAAGAATAAAACTGATCATTATAAATATGACAAATGTGATGAAAGAGTGGAGAAGAAGGTGTGTATCTTAATTTGTTTTCCATCCTCATTGTTGCCCTCATGGTACAGGGCTTTGTATTTTGTACGTTTGGGGTGAACTATTTGTGTTACAGTGTAAAAATATAATAACTGAAAAATGAAAAACACAGTGGATATAAAATAGTGACATTATATAACCAAAAAACAGTTGATATAACATAGTGACATTATATTTTTGCTTTTTAAAAAATAGCAATGACAATAGAGAACCTCTGCTTTCTCATAAAATCAGAATAAAAACTACTTACTGCAGCAGGGAGGAGAGACAGAAGGGGCAGTAGGGGCGTTAAGTTGGAAATTAGATGTAAATGTTGGTTCTCTTTAACCAAGGATTCTCAATGAAAACATCTCAATGTTTTCCTCTCAATTATTTCACATGAACTAATTACTAAAATTGTGCGGCATACCAAAAAATATATTTTCACTGATATGAAAAAAATAACAGCTATAATTTTGATTCATTCACATCAGATGGCTATTGTTGTGTTGACTATTGTAATTGTTCTTATTTGACAATCTAAGGGAAAAGAGGACAGTACCACTGACTAATGGGTATTGCTCATTTTAAAAATTCTTGGGGCGCACCAGTTGGAAAATCTCTGTCCTTAACCAATGTGTCTTTTCTTTAATTTTTTTCCAGATTATTGGGAGAATTATTATTTTATTTTATTTTTTTCTTGGATAAGGAGACATTTTTTAAAAATTGTATTTTATTGATTAGGCTATTACAATTATCGCAATTTTTCCTCCTTTGGTCCCTTTCAACCAGCACCCCCCACTCCCTCAGCCCATCCCCACACCACTGTTTATGTCATGGGTCATACATGTACGTTCTTTGGCTACTCCATTTCCTATGCCGTACTTTACATTCCCATGGCTACTCTGTAACTACCCATTTGTACTTATTAATTCCCTCACCTCTTCCCCCATTCCCCCACAACCCCCTTCTAGCAGGCAACCATCAAAACTCTTTGTGTCCATGATTCTGTCTCCTCCTTCTTTGCTTTGTTCGTTTTTAGATTCAAGTGTTGATAGAGATATACTTTTGCCCTTTCGTTGTTCATAGTTTTGGTCTTTTTTCTTAAATAAGTCTCTTTAACATTTCATATAATAATGGTTTGGTGATGATGAACTCCTTTAGTTTTGTCTTCTCTGTGAAGCTCTTTATGTGCCCCTCAATTCTAAATGACAGCTTTGCTGGGTAGGGCAATGTTGGTTTTAGGTCCCTGTTTTTTATAACTTTGAATATTTCTTGCCAGTCCCTTCTAGCTGGCAAAGTTTCTTTTGAGAAATCAGCTGACAGTCTTATGGGAACCCCTGGGTAGGTATCTAACCGCTTTTCTCTTGCTGCTTTTGAGATTCTCTCTTTAACCTTTGGCATTTTAATTATGATGTGTCTTGGAGTGGGCCTCTTTGTCTCCATCATAATTGGGACTCTCTGTGCTTCCTGGACTTGCATGCATATTTTCTTCACCAAATTAGGGAAATTTTCTTTCATTATTTTTTAAAATGGATTTCCAATTTCTCGCTCTTTCTCTTCTCCTTCAGGCACCCCTAAGATGCAAATGTTGGATCTCTTGACATTGTCTAAGAGGCTACTTACACTACCCTCACTTTTTTGGATTCCTTTGTCTTCTTGTTCTGATTGGTGGTTTTTTGATTCTTTGTGTTCCAAATCATTGATTTGATTCTCAGCTTCATCCATTCCACTGTTGTTTCCCTATAAGCTGTTCTTTACTTCAATTTGTGTATCCTTTGTTTCTGACTGGATCTTGTTTATGCTGCTGAGGTCCTCACTTAGTTCCTTGAGCATCTTTATAACCACTGTTTTGAACTCTGTATCTGATAGATTGCTTATCTCCATTTTGTTTAGCTCTTTCTCTGGAGTTTTTATCCGTTCTTTCATTTGGGTCATGTTACTTTGTCTCCTCATTTTGGCAGCCTCCCTGTGTTTGCTTCTATGTATTAGGTAGAGCTGCTATGACTCCATGTCTTGGTAGTGTGACCTAATATAGTAGGTGTACTGTAGGATTCACAACCTCCCTTATCACCCAGGCTGGGTGCCTGAGGTGTGCCCTTTGTGTGGGCTGAGTACATCTTCCTCTTGTAGTTGAGCCTTGGTTGCTGTTGGCAGGTCAATGGGAAGGATTTACTCAGGCCAGTCAGCTTCAGGGACTGGCTATAACCACTGAGCATCGACTTCCTCCATCTGTGGGTGATCAGCTCTGCAGGGGCAGGGTGGTGATGCTTGGCTGTGGTCTCTAGCTGTCCACTTGGTGCACAGGCTCTGGCTTTCCATGGTGGTGGAGGACAAGGTTGAACCCCACCTGTGTTCTGCCAGGGGCCACCCTGCAGAGCTATAAAGAAAACTAATGTGGCTGCTACTTGTGCTGTGCTTGGAGATTCCCTGGCAAGGCTAAGTTGTGAGCCTAGATTGGCTGCTGCTAGTCCTGGGCCTGGGGACACTTAAGAGGTATGGGGTCTGGGGGCTTACTGAGGCTGGCTATCGCTTGTCTGATAGGATTTAGGAAGTTGTGAAGCATGAGTAAACACCAGCCATTCATATAGAAGAGTCACTGTTAACAGTTTGGGTGAACCCATAAGTTGGGTACGGTGGAACCTCAGGGAATTTTCAGGGTGGGTCATACAGTGTTAGCCAGGTTGGCGGAATCTCAGATATGGCACCAGCTACTGACTTTGTGGCTCTGTGTATGGGGGGTTCAGAAAAGGGACAGTGGCCTCTGCCTGGCTTTCTGTCTGGGAGAAAACTGTTCACCAGCTCTTGCCTTGATGTCAGCACTTCAGTTCCTCCCTGTGTACCACTGGTGCCATTCAAACTGCTCCTCTGGTGTTGGCGCTCAGAGGGAGTGAGTCTGAGTAAGTCTGTACGTGGCTTCTGCAAGAGGAACTGCTTGGGACTCCAGAAGTTTCTTCCACCGACTTAATTCGTGCTGGTGTTTGTAGCCATAAGTTATGGGCCTTATCTTACTGGCATATGAACCCTGGGCTTGGGGGGCCTTGTGTGGGGCTGGGGCTTCTCAGTCCTGAAATATCCCTCCTGAATTTTTGTCCACCACACATGTCGCGTGGGACCAGCCCATTCCACATCTCTGCCCTTGCTGCCGGTCTGAGTGGATGTAGTCTTCAGTTCCGTAGTTGTCCGACTTCCATTCAGCTCAATTTCTGATGGTTCTAAAATGTAGAATTCTATATTTTAGTTGTAATTTTGTTGTGGTTTTGTGAGGAGGCAAGCCATGTTCACCTATGTTGTCGTCTTGACTGGAAGCAAGCCTCTTTAAATTGTTGGTGTTCCCTCTCCCCTCTTTTTTTAAACATTTTTTTAACAGAGCAAGATGTTCTGCCTCAGTGATTTTTAGGAGAGAATAAACAGAAATACCTGAGATTATTGGTTATTAAATATTGCAGTGTGATGAGAGTTAGTTTTTGTGTGCCTGAAGTGACAGACTACACTGAAGAAAGGGATGTTCTGATTCCAGAAAGGAGGAAGTGTTAGGAGGCTTGTTGTGAGAGAAATGTTAGAGGCCTCTGAGGACAGATTCACAGTGTCTTAGGGCAGACTAATTGGAGGTAGGGAGAAAGAAAATTGGAACTACCAAGGAATTCGATTTTCCAATTTAGTGATTTCAAATTTGTGAAATTGAAGGTCTGTCTCCTCAAAAAAAAGAAGGAAAGAAAAGAAAGAAACATTTTCTTGGACAACTTTATATCTAATCCTGGAACTCATGTTTTTTATGTTACAATATTGTGGAACAGAAGGATTTGTTCATTTCCATATTGTTTATTTCCTGTTAATTATATTAAGGTTCTGTATTTTGCATGAGGGAAGATACAGAGATTAATTGGATACAAGGTTTGCCTGCAAAAATGATACATTTTAAAGAAAAAGACAAGCAGAGGTCATTAAATACTGGTTGATTATCTGAGTGAAAAAATTTTAGATAGTCATGGTGGCTATAGCAGCAAAACTTGCACAGGGATAGTCTCAATATTTAACATTTAGCCTAATTAAAGGAACAGTCAATTAACACTTACTTGACTTATATTTTTAAATTTTCTAAGTGAAGTTGATTTTCAAAGTCCATTTTGATAATTTTTCTCTGTACATGTCTGTATGAATGATGTCAGTGAACACTGTTCCAGTTTCATAGTGGTATGAGGACATACTTTTAAAATAATACAAATTACACTATTTAATCTTTATTCATAGAGACATTGCCAAGAACTGTCAGCATTAACTATTATAATAATTAACATTTTGGAGTTTGAAGAAAGTTATGGAACAATCACCAAATCAATGATTCTTGCTTTTTAAAAACTGAAAATGCAAGGCAGTTTTTTTAAAAATAAAAATGAAATTTTTTTTCTCAGTTAGCGACTGTTTATAGTTTATTTGATGATTGCGTCTGTGGATCCAGAATACAAACGAAATGATGAATTTGCGAGTTATGTCTGATAGTTATTTGTTTTATTATTCATTAAGTGTTAAATACGTGCTAAGGTCTTTTGCCAAAAGCAGAAGTAATGGAGACCCAGCCCTTGACCTCTAGTTTTAGTGCCTTAGGAATACGTGTAAACCATTACCTTACAGGGGTGTCCACCCCTCGGCCCATGGGCCGCGTGCCACCCAGGATGGCTGTGAATGCAGCCCAACACAAAACCGTAAAGTTACTTAAGACAGTATGAGGTTTTTTTTGTGATTACATGTTGCAATGTATTTAATGTGTTGTCCAAGACAACTGTTCTTCTAGTGTGGCCCAGGGACACCAAAAGATTGGACACCCCTGAGAGTACAAATTACTAAACTGTAACTGGAAGAGCAAACTCTGCTGGGAGTTGGAAAAGATTGAGTCATACTGAGTAGGTCAGTTTGGATACATATCACGAAAGGTGCGATAATTTTTTATATCAACTGGCATGGCTATGACACACCTCTCAAATTCTTGTTACTGTACAAATTCAGCTGAACGATTACTAATTGGAGTGGGAAGGGTGAAGGATGACTACAGCCAGAAAGTGACTGTACTTTATACTTTTCTAGGCTGTGATCTTGGCCATACCCCCACCAAGAAAAGTGGACTTGAGGTCTCTTTTTCTAAGGTGGATCATAAGAGAGAGGTACTATTCTTTCCCCTCTTCCTTTCTCATATATACACTGATACCATACTAGACAGATTTATTCCTTGGAAAGCCCAGAATATTGTGAGTGTGGGGTGGAGGATTAAGTGCTAGGGCTGTTCTTTAAATCACAATGTTATCATAATCACCATAATCTGTCAGTTACCGTGTTAGCTTCATCAGATAATCTGCACTAGGTCTACTGAGCAGCTCAGGTTTGCTCAAAAAATATTTGTTGAACCAATGAATGAACAGATTGGAACATTAGAATTTTTTTTACTAGTATAAGGGATGGAAAAATTTAACAGAAAACTCTTTTTATAATTAGATAGGATGTTGATAGCAGGGTCATAGGAGATAATGCCCAGGAAGGAGGGAGGGTGTATGGAGAAGGGATGTGAACGTGACAGAGAGATGTCATATGAGTGCTTGGGGTCTGAGGACTGACAGTTATTCTCATGTTTCTGAGAACCTTAAAGTGAAACTTACAATGCTGTTTCAGGACCCAGTTATTTATGTAAATATGACATTAATACCACTTATCAAATTTTTGAAATATAGGTATCAATATATAAGACGTGTGTACCACTAAAGCATATAATATAGTCCTCGTCCCCTTTCTTCTTTTCTGGAAGTGAAAATCAGCAAGTAGTCACCTTTGTGTATCTGAGGCTCATTTACATAGATGAATAATGATAAGTTTTCTCAGTATTTTGGTATATGATTTTAGAACTTATGATTGTAAATGTGCCTTCTAGATAGAGACTACGTATAGCCATTTAGAAATAGTAGACTAGAGAGATTATTAGAGATTAAAAATATATATCTTTTTAAATAAGTTTGAACACTTTTTTATTTTTATATTTTAGATTTTTATTTATTTATTTTTAGAGAGAGAGGAAGAGAAGGAGAAAGAGAAGGAGAGAAACATCGATGTATGATTGTCTCTCACATACCCAACCCAGACATATGCCCTGACTGGGAATCGAACCAGCAACCCTTTGGTTCACAGGTTCGTGCTCAATCCACTGAGCTGCACCAGCCAGGACAAAGATTTTATTTATTTATTTATTTAGAGAGATGGGAAGGAATAGAGAGAGGGTGAGAAATGTCAATGTAAAAGAGATACATTGACCAGTTGTCTTTATCATGCTGCCAACTGGGGAGCTGACCTGCAACCCAGGCACTTGCCTGGACAGGGAATTGAACCAGTGACCTTTCGGTTCACAGGCCACTGCTCAATCCACTGAGCCACACCAGCCAGGGCAAAATGTATTTCTTTAGATTTTCATTTAGTGCGGTATAAGGGATAAAGACCCTAGAGACAGGATTTCATTTGAATTCTGTCTGAGTTTGAATCCTGACTGCCACTTGTGTGCTGAGTCACTTTGGGGGGAGGTGACTACCTTCTCTGTGCTTCATTTCATTTTGCTCATTGGGAAAAATGGATAACATAATAGTGTTTCTCTTTTGGGCCAGGGCAGCTTCATTGTCCCTGGTCTGGCACTCAAGATTGTGGCCCTGTGCTTGGTGTTTCCTGCTCTGTGGTTTTAAATTGACATTTTTCACAAATTTTACTTTGGATTTGTGTTTTGTAACGAAGTCAGATGGCACAGTGAGGTATGCACTGATGGCTTGAAGCCTTGGCTCACATGCGGTCCCACCTGCTCCTGCCTCCCACTTCTCTGGGAGGGATCGGGGCCATCCCTTCTCCCACCTTCTCTGCCTCCCTTTGCCTCTAGTAGGGCATGTGTTTGGGAGCCACGGATGGACTAGCCAGAGGTATGTGTGCTCGGTGTCAGGGACAGGAGAGGCCTAGGCACCTGAGAAGATTTGCTTTCACCCTGCAGATATCTCACGATAGGCTAGAGAGACAGACCATGGGAGAAAGGAAAACACTTTTATCCTGCAATTATAGCAAGGGATCTGCATTTTTATTTTGCATTGGGTCTGGCAAATTATGTAGGGTAGGCTGTTTTGAGGACCAAAGAGCTAGTTGTAAAGCAAGTGGGACTAGGTCCGACATACACAGGCATTGCAGAAAGGTGTGCTGTATTATCTAGCATATTTACATATCTAGCAAAACATCTAGTTAATTTACAACTGCTAATTATATGTGTTATAATACATTTATATAACAAAATTTTATAAGATAGGTAATTAGTATTTCTTTATATATGCCATAAGTAATATTTATTGCATTCAGATAGAAATACATAATTTTAAAATAAAGGACAGCATCTAGTTGGTCTTAAATATATGAGGTCTAGTAAGTACTATACATTTCAGTTTTGCACTTTCAGTACAATAACTGTAAAAAGTAAAGGTTATATGGTGATGTAAAATATACTCATTTTCTGTACTACAGTTGGATATGAATCCGGATGTTAGGAAAATTTTCCTTCATGAGCTTACTTTATGGTTTCTAGTCTCAAACGAAGAATAAACTCAGCAAGAGTTTTTCTTGTTACATACCCTCCTGTAGTATATGTAATCTATTCTCTGTATCCTTTTTTTTAGTAGAGTAAGTTCTCATTTAACATCATCAACAGGTTCTTGGAAACTGGTACCTTATGTGAAACATCACTTAACAAAGCCCATTTTACCATAGGGTGATTGATATAAGTAAGAGTTCAGTTCCCATGGCGGATTTCTGGTAGCAAAAACATCACCAAACTTCTAAGTAAAGACCCCAAACACTTCTAACTAATATTCAAAATTGAAATAAATGTTAGCTATACATACATTTAACAAAGATGAATAAGAACAAGTAAGATTATTGTTTTTCAGCCTGATTATTTCAGTTCAGAATTGTGGGTGGCCAGAGATCAAGGTACAGGGTAGGACCTACCCAGGGCAGGATGCCCTTCCGTCTCAGGGCACTGAACACCCATGCTCTTTAGACTGGGACAGTGCAGACACGCCACTGTCACAGGCACATCTTCGGGATGTGAGAAGAAATCAGAGTCCCTGGAGCAAACCCACAGGGCCATGGGGAGAACGTGAAGACACCACACAGACAGTGGCCCTGGCTAGGAGTCTTTCTTTTTCTTCTCATCTATGTTATAAGGAAAAGATGTTGAACCAAACCACATTATTCGAGGACCTGCTGTATAGGTTTTTAAAAATTGATTTTGACTGGGATGGGAGTAAAAGACAGAAAACTGTACTTGAATAACAATTAAAATAAAAAAAAAGAAAAACAACAAAAAATTGATTTTTTTCTTGTTAAGGAAATATCTGTGGGGTACTACAGAAATGATTTTTTTTAAATTTTGGTTTTATTTAATAAAATAAAATGAAAATAGATTTATATATCTATTTTAGATAAATTGTTACCCTTGAAGATACTTGATGTATATATTTCCAATGTGGGAGATCTCAAGGAAGAAGGCTACTGTTGGTTTCAACAGCATCATTGTCTTTAAGTAACGTTCTGAACTTGACTAGCTGCACAAAGAACAGATGGTAGACTGGTGCCAACTTTACCTTGACCATCTCACACATATAATTTCGTATGCCAAAAGTTAACAGAGCAGTGATCTTATATTTAGTGGCTGTTGGTTATAGAAGCTATGCTATTTGGGATGATCGTTTTAACATGAATACCTTCACTACTAATTAAACATAAGCTAAAAATCTTTTCACAATCAACCTCAGTATGTGGTTTTTGTCTGTTATTTACATGTGTGAAACTTTCTCATTTCTAATCAAAACTTGACATAGGACCAGAAATCTTAGAAAAATATATTTGACGATTGAGTTTGACCAAATAAATGCCCTGGCAGATTAAAACGTGTCTTCACCCTTAACTGGTAACAAACATTTTTTCCAGGATTAATTAAAGCAGAGATGGAAAGAAAGATGGGTTTTGGTGAAACAACACTTAATTCTTACACATAACTTGTAATAGAACAATAGAGGTCATTGAACAGATTTATCTCAGAATTGATCAGGAGCAAGCCCAGGCATCCTGTTATGGAAGAAGTGGAGATGGGGAAGGAGGACTTAGAATTCACTCTGGGACCCTGCTTGGTTAATCAGGGTTGGTTTCCCAGTACCTTAGGGTGGCTCTCTCTGTCAGTTTTCTTCGAGTCCTTTTCTCTCTGCCTGGGGGCACATGCCTCCTGGAGCCAACTGCTGGTGACAGCCTAGCCCCTCTGCTGTTTCACCTCATCCAGATACTAGGCGTGGGCTTGATGGTAGAGGGGGACTGAAGCGAGAGTCACCGCCTGCTAAACAAGATAGACACATCTTTTTTTAAAAAAAATTGAGAGTGAGAGAGGAAAGGAACAGAGAGGGGAGAGAGAGAGACTTTTATGTGTGTGCGTGCGTGTGTGTGTGTATGTGAGAGAGAGACAGACAGACAGACAGACAGACAGATTTTTGTTTGCCATTCCACTTACTTATGCACTCAGTGGTTGCTTCTTGCATGCGCCCTGACCAGGGATCGAGTCTGCAACTTTGGTATATTGGATGACTGCTGTAACCAACTGAGCTGGCCATGGCAAGTTAGATATATGTTTAAGAAGTGCTTCAAGGGAGGGAAAAAATGACATAAGGAGCTGAGCCTCTGAGCCAGGCTGCAAATGTGTAAAGAAAAGTTCATAATAACAATAATATTCTTAGTACTTTTAGGTATCCACTAAAAACAGAGTTATATGTGGACTTATATGGAGCCAGTATATGGTCTTCAGAGGGTTTTGAAACTCTAAAAGTCCATGTAGCACTTATTTTATTTTATTTTGTTATTTTTTGGTATGAGAGTAGTTAAAAATAGGAATAGACAGATTTGCACCACACTTTTTTTCTCGTTTGTTTTACAGTGGTATGTTTAACTTTCATTGTTGAGTAATCACCATTGAGAAAATAAATCACATAAACCAGAAAAGAGGTAAGAAATAATTATATTTAACTGAATGGATTTTTATACTCTTTTGATAATTCTCTACTACATTTACAAGCCAACCAAAGTCTCTGTTTAGTCATATGACAGACAAACCAAGAAATAGTTCATGTTTGCCTTAATTGTTTTGAGACGAAGGTGGAAAGTAAGTTTAAAACGGCAGTGTACTGGTAATGTGAGGCTGACATAGTCATTTTTGCAAACGACATGGGCTTTAAAGTTTAGTTTTGGATTCGACTGCATGTTACTGATGGTTGTACATGTAGGCAGTTTCTTTTCTGGGATTTGATACTAATGTTTATTCCTCAGGATTGATTTTGTCTGAAAATCACAGTTTCGGCAATGAGAAATTGGGACTGTGTGCCCTTTCTATAAGATGTGACCTTTGTGAAAGGAGCGTCTTTCTTGCAGGGGAGTCTCGTTCTGGATTTTGGAGGGCCAGCTGTCCGAACCTTCGAGTACCGAGGTCGGGTGTTGGTTTCGGACTACCCTGTGACTCGCCTTACCCCCATGGACACTGCCCTGGGGTTTATGTGCATGTTTGCCGAGGGCGGGAGATTGTGATTCTATTTAGATTTTTGCTTTTGGGAATGATGAAAGTTTCTTTCAGCTGGCAAAATCAATATGCATTTTATTTTTGAACCTCTTGAGAAAAGAAAGAAAGAGGGTGTTGGAATGTACTTTCATTGAAATGGCAATTGTTACTGTATACTTTTGATTCATTTGGGGCTTGCACATTGCTTTTAATCTCTGCAGTTTTTTTGTTTTCTATTATTCAGGAAGAACATTAGAGAATCCCCATGGTCAGCAATTATAAGACATTTAACAAATGGTCTACAGTTCTAAAGGTTGAAATGTCAGCGTACTATATTCCAAAGGAATAGTCATTGTGGGATCTAACTTAACTTTCGTCCTGTGTGATTTATGTGGGTGTTTCCATTTACTTTGGGCAACTAGGAATACTGTGTGTCAGTCATATTTTCACACAGTAAAAACTCCCTGGAACTGAATTTTGTAGTTAGCAAAACATGTGTTTAAATGTGTAGAGTCTTTCATCTATTTGCTACCATCTGTAAGAGAGGAAATTTATGTTAAGGAGAACACAGAGAGAAACTGATAAAATATGTACATGTGTATGTGTATGTATATATATGTACATAGATTATTATATGTATTATTTTTCTTTGGTTAGTGGAGCTATAAAGGACTCTCTGTCATTTTCTTTTCACCATTCCACATCTGTCTCCACATAAACGTGACTTCGTGAGATAATTTGAGGACTAAGAAAATTATTTCTAATTGTTTCTCATTAGTTCATATTAATGAATAATAGAGTTAAAATAAACAGTATGACATTTTTTTTGATTAAGTAGAAGTGCAGTTTTCTCTTACGAAATGGAAGGCATCCCTGGAGTAAGTAAAGATACTTTATATGAAAACAGGAACAACCTTTTCTTTTTTCTTTTTGATCATTGTGTTAAAGTAATTGTTTAAGAACTTGGTAATCACAGTTGAGACATTTTACTTGACTTAAAAAAAATTCTCCTTAATATAAGGGTTAGCAATCCATTTTATTTACAAAGAGAATTACACTCACTCATTAACCCTGTTAAGAATTTTGGAATTGGAAAAACTATGACCTCGTTTAGGGAAAAAAGCAGAGGCTAGTGGATAGGACGGAAAAGCTTTGCTAAAGTCACTTCAGATTAGCTAATTATGCTTCTTTAAAATGCAGGTGGCAAAAGGTATGGTTTTGAATTTATAAGATTCACACAGTTAAAATACATTTTAAAACTATATGGAAAAATATATGTTTAAAATTTAAGCCATTAGTAAGTTAAATAGAGTATCATCCTGGTGAGTTTTAGAAAAAAAGACAAGAAACCTGGTTGTATGTAGCTGTTTCTTTAGTAAGGATAGAACTTATGTTTACTGTCCTGTTATGGACCACGATACTCTCTTCAATTTAGTCATCGCAGCAACATTGGGAATCATTATTATATGTACTTTTTACAGATGCCAAAACTAAGTCCGTGGCGACACAGTGACATGTGTAACAGTGCAGTGAGGGGTGGAGTGTGGAGTGGTACCCCGGTCTGCCTTACTCTGAATGCTAGGCTTTTTCACTGCACCACACTGACTGTGTGACCTTGACCAAGGTGTTTAATTTATTTCGGGGACTATTCCTTAATCTATAAAGAGAAGATTTAGACTAATTTATATTAGAAATTTCATTGCTTCTCAACTTCTTAAAATTTTCTTCTTGTTTTAAAAATTGAGAACATAAAATATTACAGGAGTTACATATTGAATACTATTCAATAAATTACTGCCTTGTTACCTTTTAGCAAATTTCATAAGTGTAACAGTCTGTAGTCATCCAAAATCAAATATTGAAAGACACTTAGCATTGAGAAACAATAATTTGCTATATAACTTATGGAAAATTAACTAGAAAATTAGTTTGTTTTTATTTGTATTAATGCTGTAAATATATTGATGGGCATTCTTCAAAATGTGATGTAGTATAAAAGTATTAAACTTACTTTTCTTTGTGGTAATTTAGCTTTGTCATATTAAAACTGTGTTTGCTAATATACCATACAACTAAAGAGAGAAAGTTGATGATATAAATGTTAATGTAAATAGATGTGAAATTTTAAAAGATTGTATAAAGTGAAATTAAAAGGGAATGTCTGCTACAAGTTCACTGTTTTGTTCTTAAAATTCAGCTTTGATAACTGAAGTGAATATTTCAAGAAATTGAAATGTTAACATATTGCTTTCTTATAAAATAATACGTTTTCATCTTTGCTTAGTCCTTTTTCTACGTTTAATTTTATATTTCACTGAGGAATGAATGCAATTAAAATAAGAACATTCATCTTTCCTTTTGTAGTGGATGAAAAATTTCTAGCAATCTTTTTTCAAAAGTATGATGAGAGAATTTGTCGTACTTTTTAATGAACGCTTGAAGTGTAATGATACATGATAGCAAAGACATTTTAAGAATATTTTATATGACATAAAATTAAAGGGTAAAGCTAAATTTGTCTTAATTTTGCTAATAGTTTATTAAAGTTATGTCAAAGGTACAGCGTCTATAAAAGAGGAAATTGAAATCACCTTTGTAGCAATGCCTGCATTCTTTTAAAATATATTAAAATTCCCAAAAGCAATAGCTTATTTTTTTCCTGTGAGGTATTGTAGAACACTTAAGAATCTCTGATAGTTGTTTTGAAAATATTTCAATTCAGATTTGAATTATAAAAAGTATCTACCAATGAGAGAAGGACAGAAGAAAATACAGTTGCATTAACTAGGAGTTTGACAATTTTGTCATTATGTAGCCATTGGAATCTAGGGCCGCATCTCTTAGTGCCTTTGGGAAGAAAGGATAGACCCTCCTTTGACAGACTGAAAGGCAACCCACCATATATCTCTGTTAGATCAACAACGTTGATTATGTGGAACTTTTAAGTCCATCACTCCATGTCAGTGGTGATGATAGACCCATCCCCAGAGCAGGTGGTGTGCAGTGCAGTTCGATAGGATGTTTACTGTTTACTAAAGGCAATGGCAAATCCAGGGTCGAACAGAAGTAAGGCCTGCTTGAGTGTAGCCGGTAGGGTAATATGTGGGTGTAATGATTTATAATTTTAATTTGAACAGTTTCACCTAAAATGTCATATGGTGTACTTAAGTGTGACATTGTTCTGTTACAGAAGTACATGCTTCTGATTTTATAATAAAAGATGTTGTAATAAAAGAGGGGCGTTGTTTGTGTCAGACCCTGTATATACATTTAAACAGTTGAGCGCTGGGATTCAGATTATATTTTGCGATGTAGGAGACTTTCTCTGAACAGCGCTTTCTTTCTAATTCTGTAACAGCCACTCTTCAGTACTAATTATGTTTTGTGTGCTTTAACTGCATCATCACTTTCTAATCAGAATAATGCAAGAAAAACTGTAATGTGGAAAGTGAACGCATGCTCACCTCTGGTTCTAAAACTCAAGTTCTTTTTAGAGTGTCCTGCTTTCTGCCTTCCTGTGACTTCTCTCCCGTGGCTGAACTGTGAAGTGTCGTAGGATGTTAGCGATAGAAGGAGCCTTGTCAATCACGTACCAGGGATGTCCAACCTGTGGCCTGCAGGCTGCATGCGGCCCAGGATGGCTATGGACATGGCCCAACACAAAATCGTAAATTTACTTAAAACCTTTATTTTGCTCATCAGTTTTTGTTAGTGTTTGTGTATTTAATATGTGGCCCAAGACAACTCTTCTTCTTCCAGTGTGGCCCAGAGACGCCAAAAGTTTGGATACCCCAAAATCTTCATGAGCCAAAAGAGGTTCATGGACTTGCCAGTGATAAACAGATAGTGGCTAGACCAGAACTTTGGTCTTCTAATTTCTGGTATCAGCTCTTTTGAAGCTCCTTTCCAATACCAAGCAGGAGCAATAAATCATATACCGTCTTGGGACATTGCTTGTATTAGTCAACTCCGTGCAGTGTGTGTTTTGCTCTCATTTTATTGTGAGCTTCTGTAAGGCCAGGAAGGATTCTTTGTCCTGTGTCCAGTGTCCAGCCAAGGGGTGTATATGTAGTAGCACATCATAGCCACTGACTAGTTTATTGCTGCTGTTTGCTTCCTGTTAGTTCATTGCCGTCATTTTGTTCCTTTAGCCTTCCAACCACTGTGATCATTTCTTAAATTCCTTTTGTTGAAATACTGGTATGGTTTCTGGTTTCTACCATATCCTAATATAAAATATGTCACAAACTGAATGAAAAATATTAAATATGGGGTAAACATATTAAGTTGGCTTGCTTAAATTTTTTGAATTTTTTATTTGCTCATGCCCATTACAGAAATGAAGCTCATGCGATGCTTGGTGGAAAAGGCAGAACTCCATATGTGACCTAGAAAGGGCTGGTGAGGGAGGATCTCCATGAGGGCAGGGGGTGGGCGTGCGTTAAGATCGTACCTCTTTTCTAGCTCATAAGGAAGACATGGCCACATCTCCTTACAAATAGGCTGTAAAAAAGTATTTGATGTACAGATTTCCACAAATTAACCTTATGATATAGGGAGTAGTAGAACTTTATTCTAGCTAGAGTAGTGAGTTTGCGTGTGATTTGCATTTGAATGCAAAATGATGATTTTTACTCTAAAGGAAGTACATACATTGTGCTTACTTTATATATGTTGGGTTTTTGGCAAGGTTGGAGAATTTTTCTCATTTCTATTTTTTTGCGGGGTAGGTGGAAGGCTAAGGTGAGGGTTACAGGAGAAAGTTGCAAATTCAAGGTTAAGCTAATTGGCTTATGAGGAGTTACCCTTTTCACTTTTACCTCATTTGCACTGCAATTTAACTAAATGTATTTAGGTCACAAGTGGCAGGGCTCTTTAACACAACAGGAGGCCTCAAGGTGGCCACACATTTCACACCCACACAATTATTGTGTCTACATTGATTTAACTTTCAGTTTTTCATATAGAGCGATATATGAAGGCATTTTTATTTACATTAAAACTAAGAAAAGCATTTTAACTCTAAATAACCTAAATTACAAGTTATTTACACTTGCAATTTATTGCTAACTAGTTAAAATTTGAGTATTTTTGACTAGAAAAATAGATGTCTTGCTTCTTCCCTTTGAAATCCTTCCAGTGGTCTTGGATGGGTTTTTTACTCTCGTATGAAATGTGGCCTAGAGCTTTATTTTCCCGTCATTGTGAATGGCCACACTTTGCTGTGACTTCATTGGCTGAAAAGGACCAGAACAGGAAGTAGCATCTCACTGGCCTCTTCCTTTTTAAAAACATGCCAGTATTCTCGTGTGCGGATTGCTGTTGATAGTCCTCTCTCACTGGGCATTCCTTTGTGTCACATAATCAGTAATACAACCTTTAATGCTGACTCATTCAGTTCCTACTGCGTGCACATTTGCTGAAAGTGAAGAAAACACTGATTCTCACATAAAACATAGGTACTTCCTTTAAGGAGATTGTTCCCTGGTTGGAAAAGACAGAGGCCAAGTGTAGGATAGCGTGAGTGGGAAAGGGTAGGTGGAAGGTTTCATGGATGAGGTATGATTTGTACCAGGCTTTGCAGACTAAGCTGGATTTAGCTGCACAGACAGAAGAAGCACAGATAGTCAGAGTGAGGGCATGAGCCACTGGGTTGGGGAAGAGTTGAGCACAGTGTTCCCGAAGCTTATCTGCTGCATCAGTGGGGACAGTGATGGGAAGTGTGTAACTGCGGGTTTCCAAGGGTGAAAGAGGGAACTGAAAGCCAGAGGAGTGTTTGGAATTGATACATGGAAATAGCATTTCCAAAGCTGCACCATTATATCATGTTTTGAAGAAAGAAAGAGTCCCTTGATCAAATAAGTATGGGATATGTTAGATTAAAGAGAGGTAAACTGATTTTTGCACTTCAAAACTACAGATATTTTCTTATGTTAATGTATGTGGTGGAATTCCAAGAGGGGTATATAGAAAACATACCTAGTTGGCCTATGGTGCCTTTTTCCCCCCCTCGGGATAAGTACACTTAGCAAGAGACTGTGGTGGGAAATAGATGCAACCAGTACAGGTTTTATTGAAAAACACACATTGAATAGTGTTTGGGGAAGGTAAGTGTTCTAGAGATAACCTGGATAAATAGAGGAGTAAAGAATAGAAGCTCTTGAAATGATGCAGGAGAGGGTTGAAGACAGCCTGGGCTAGGGTGGTGGCAGTGATTTTGGAGGATAAGAGGTAAATCCAAGACTTTTCTTTTCAAATAAACTAACACCCTCCAAGATGTGGTAGTGAAGCGAATTAAATAAAGCGATGGCAAAATATAGTGACTGAAAGCAATTGTCATCACTGGTAGTGGTTAAGAGGTGAACAGTTAGAAAGCAGCCCTCGGTGTTCTATCAGAGGGGGCTGCAGGTGAGCCAGCAGTGGAGAGGAGCTGGTGCTGTGTGGGCGGAGGTGGGAGCAAACAGGAGGCAGGTAAGTGCAGAGGGAGACTGAGACTGCGGGGTCGGGGGGTGGGGGGTCAGGGTTGGAAGTTGTCCTTTACACTGTGAGCCTTCTCTTGCTGTAATCAGACTGCGTATCCTTTTATTTTTTTTAAGCCTTGATGGAAAGCCATTTTAAAAAATCCATTCAAACAAGTATGGAGAAACTACTTACCAGTCTCATTAAATGTCATAAGGTTTCTTTGAAATATATGCAGGCCGACGGTTATGATAGTCCAAAATCATAGGTAGAGTCAATTTTTTACCCTCTTCTCTTCTTTTTTGTCAGTAATGTGTGTAAAATTATGACATAGCTTGGAAATAATTTTAAGTAGTTTTCTTTAAAGCCATCTTTTAAAAACAGAACCATGCACTGGCATCTTTAAACATTTACAGGTGCAGAGAGCTCTGATTTGGGGCCGGTTTGACTTGAAAGCCCATGTTAACTGATTCCATACTTAACTAAACTGGACCATGTATGGTTCAACTTCAAGAAACCGCTACTAAACTATTTTAAACTCCTAAAATATGGAATGTGCGTGTCACATCAAATAATTGGAGCTGTTCTGTGTTGTTTTCCTGCGTAGCGTTGGTGTGTCCCCGTGTATGGGAGCCGTTAGCTTCTCTTGTGTCTGCCCGGGGACAGCATTAATTGTGCAGTCAGTCAGTCCTCATTAGCACGGTGGTGGGGACATTATTTCTCACTTCCTCTTATTTCAGGGACTTAATTAAAATTAGCACGCATGTGCTCTCAGTAGAATGTGCTCTCAGCGCTCCAGGTGGTGACTTCTTTGTCGTCTGTTTTCAGGTGGTTCGACTTGCAGGTTGAAGAGGTTAATTATATAGCCTCCCCATTTCGCTCTTCTTTCATTAAATTACAAAAATTATTAAGCAAAAAACAGAGGAATCGGTAGAAGTATATAGATTCTACCTTTTGTGTGTTGGAGAGTAGATACTGTCTGATGGTGAATAAAGATGTGCGTATTATTGGACGTTTCCGTGACTTCTCTACAAAATGCATTTTAAGAAATAAACTTGTATAGAAAGCGTGTTTTAAAATAATACAACACAACTAAAAATCAGGTACAGTCATGAATGCTTAACGATGGGAATAACGTTCTGAGGAATGTGTTGTTAGGCTGTTTCCTTGTGAGATCATCAAAGCCTACTACTGTTCCTGGGCTGCAAACCTGTGCAGTACGTCACTGCACGAAACAGCACGAGACCGGATGGAGAGCACGGGAGCACGTGATGTAATCGGGAGCCACGGCGCACAGGAGAGGTACGCGGCTGCTGCCCGTGTAATGACATGCCTTCCAGTTGGACAGCAAACTTCGTTTTTAGTAACTAGAAAGAGTACACTCTAAAATCCCAATAAATGTATGGGTTAGTAAATGCTCAAACCAGTAACATTATTAAGTATTATGTACTGTGCATAATTGTATGTGCTGTACTTTTGTATGGATGAAGCGTAGTGGGTTTGTTTACACCAGCACCTTATAATCACGTGAGTAATATCATTAGTTGACGGGAACCCTTAGGCCTGGTATCCTCGGTGCAGTCCCTCAGGGACCAAAATACTGTTTTGTGGGCACATGACTGTAGTTGAAAGACAGAGCGACTGATGTATTCCTCTAGCGTTTTGAGTGTTACCAGTATTTGGAGAGGGCAGAGGGAAGCCTCCATGGCCTCGGTAAGAGACTCACGATCCAACCATCAGCTGTCATGAGATAGAACATTTTTGGTCCTATAAGAAGTACATCAAAGCCTTACATAAAATCAAAACTATTCTGTCTCCATTCAAATTCACTTTTATTCATTCAAGAATTAAGAGTTTTGAACTGGAAAGCGGATTAGCCATTTCTTCATCCAAGATTCAGTGACTAAGAAAAGGGAGGGTTGGAAAGATGAAATAACCACTCGGGACCACACAGGGGTGAGGGAAACACTGGAATTGGGTTTAGGAGGTTTAACTTTCCGTAAAGACGTACTAACCATACACTTATTTTCACAGCCCTGTGGCGTAATTCAGTGTGCTGTTTCTCAGAGCTTACATAGGTGCTTCAGAACAGTAATGTTTTCTACATTCTGACGTTTGTGAGTGAGAGCATGTGGTGTGTCCGTGAGGGTGTCTGCACACATGTACACACGTGTGTGCATGTGTCTGCTTAGGTATGGTATAGGGAAGTCAGGTAGCTACCTGACAAAGATTGATGGGGTGGGGGGAGTTGGGCAGTTTTGGGAAGATGAGAAGGAAAAAAAGAAGACTCTTTTAAGCTGTGTATAGGTTGTAAAGGTGGGGATGAGAGAAAACGGTTTTGCTTTAAATGTTTTCTAAATTCTTGAAACACTATGGGTTTAGAGACACAACCATGCCCACCACCAACCTTTCTGCTTCCTTGAACCCAGCGACAGTCCACTGCACAGGTGTGCTGCACTAGTGGGTGACAGACTAGAGATTCAGTGGCACCAGGAGCCCTTGCTCAGGGATCACAAACACGGGTTTCAAAATTTAGTTCTGAATATGACACACACAGATAGCCTGGAAGGCATATAAATCCTTGATGGAAGAAATAAGTACAGAATCCAGTTTTCCTATTTTTTATTAAACTTACATTTTTCTCACTGAACAATCTCAAAACACATGGAGGTAACTTCATTTCTATTCTCTGCTGTATAAATAAAATACTAACTTACCTGACTTGCTCTCTGGCACTTGTCTTCCCAGAATTTGATCCTTCCCTTTCTCTTCAGACCTTTTTAATTCAACTAGTCAGCACATTATTAGTTTTCAATGGAAAACAAGTGGTTTTTAAAAAGTGTAACTTCCAGGCTATCTCACTAAGTATTTTTTGCATTAATTAATTTTAAAAATACTTAAGGTTATGTGTTTAAGTGCTAGTCTCTCCACATTCAGCACCTAGTACAGTGCTTACTGCAGTCAGTAGCAAATAAGTTGTGAATGAACCAATGACTAAACATTCATGTAATGTAGGTGTTTCTACTATGATGTTTTGTTCAAGAACTCCACATATGTATTTTCATATCTAAACACAACTATTATACTTGAAATATGCAATTATTAGTAAATCTGGTATATGGAGAATGAAGCATTTTGAAGACAGAAGAGTGGAGCAAGGAGGCCATATAGTAGAGACGATGAATATGAATGAGCTCCCGAATGGAAAAGAACCAGGACTGTGTAGCACAGTCAACTATGCTTGTGAACTGATTTAATCCAAGCATAATTTTTGATCGTGTACTTGTAATGTTTGTAGAGATACACTTGCTTAGCAATTTATCACTGAGGATATGTGTTGCTGAATTCATTTTAGTTTAAAAGCATGGTTACCGGACAGATGTTTAAAAGATCGAATGGAATCCTCCACTTATAGACTGAGTTTTAATAAATTATTTAGCCCTGTATTGTGAATTAGGTAATTTTCTTTATCTGTAAGTAAAGATTTACAAATGAGGTAGATTCTGACAGTAGAGTCCACTTCACGTTTTTGTCAGGTTAATATCTGTAAAGTCTTTAGAACAGGGCCCGGCAAACAATAAGCCCTGGACTAATACCGTCAATTATTATAGACTACTAGAACATCCCAGAATGTAATGCTAATATAATGTTATATGTTGAAGTAATTTGGTGATTTGATGTTAGGTTTTAAAAAAATTCTTTAAGGATGTTCAGTCTTCCATCAACAACCATTTGTGGAGCACTTGCTCTGTGTCGAAGGCAGCAGCATTTACGCTGCCTCTGGTGTCACTGCTACCTTGGTCTGTCTCGTGTTCTCACATTTACAGAGCCCTTCCCCTTGTCATCCCAGGTGGTTTTCCCGTCGGGACTATGAGGTAGCTAAAAGAATGGTTGGTATTGCCAGTTTATGGATGAAGTACCTTCTCACAGGGGTGCAGAGATGTGCCTAAACACAGGGAGAAAAGCCTGGGCCATTCCTTGTTTCTCTCTGCCCACCATCTCCTTGGAGCAAGAAGCTTGCATCATTCCCATGTGGCTTACTGTTGCCTCTAAAGCTTTCTATGTGGATCCCTTGGACCTAGGACAAGTATCCATATTAGTTTGTATCTTTCTAAGGTTAAACCACAGAAGTTCCACTCTTTAGGTTTTTGTTTTTGAAAATTCAAAAATTAAAAAAAATTTTGAATATTATAAAATTTTGAATTTGTAAATAAATTGAAAATATTCAATTTAGTCACAAACATTTTAATATTTTTATGTTTATTTTTATCCTTTTTTGTCTTTGGCTTATCCAAATTCTACTTTTAAAAAAGTTTTTTTTTATCCTATTTGCATTTTGAACTTCCATCATTCCAGATTTAAATTCAAAGACCAACACAGAAAGAAGTCTGTATAAGAAGGTGAATAAAAGTAAAGCTGCCCACCAGACGTTTAATGGGCCTCTCTCTAATAGACCTGATTGAATTGATTACTGTAGCAGTTCACCCAGTGGAATAAAAAGCGTAAGGCACTCAACATTTAGTTATAAATTTATTCATTGCTAAGAGCCACATCCCATTAATTTTATGTAATTTGGTAATTCCCAGTAGCCACAGCTGAAGTTTGTGGTCCTTTTCGGTTTTGTACAATGATGTTCTCTAGAGAAAGGAACACACTATTGTGTATGTAAACTTTAAAGGACCAAAATATTTTGCGAGCGTTCACAATCTTAACTGTTGCTTTGAGCTTGCTCGTACTGTCATGCTTAAAAATGCTTTCCTCTGCTGTTTTTCTGAGCACAACTGTATATAGCACTGAATAGTAAAATGATGCACAAGCCAGTTGTTCTTGTGTTCTGTTACTACTCCCAAAAGCAGTGTCTGCAGCCTCCCTTTACTGTAAATCTCCATCATCAAACTATTCCAGAAAATTGTATTAACCTCAGATCTAGCTGTGGTCAGTGTACAGTCCAGTGTGTTTGAATCCACCACCAGAGGGAGGCTACATTTTAACTATTATTGTATCCACAGAGTGAGATTTTGGACTGGCTGGGTGTGTGGATACAATCCCTATAGCCCTTGATTATCTGAAGGAGTGAGGACGTTGAGGAGTTTGGTTTAGCCAGTGTTTAGATTCAGTTTCTCCTTTCTAGTGCCTGTTCTGAGTACAAGGCCTGTGGCTGCCTTAATGTCTTCATACTTTATCTTACTATGAGTATGAGTGGAGAAGAGTTGGGAAAGCAGAGGTGCATCATTAACATGATAATTTTTATCATTTTTCCTATTTACTAATGAATTAGGATTTAGCAATTTTTCTCATGTTTACCATTTACTTACTTTATCGTTTCTCCTTGCTTCCAAATTATGATAATTAAATTTCCTAATGCTTTCTGGATCCTCTCCCCTGTCTGGGTAGAATTGTTTTATCCTGGAATTGCTTTCCTTCTCTTTGTAAAGAAAGAATTTTATTTGTTTTTGTTTCTTTTTGCTTGTTGGTGTGTTCGTTTGCTTCAAATTAGAGTATTGGGATTTTGATATTACTGAGAAAGAAAAAGAGAATAATCAAGGTGGATATCAGAATACTTTAGTGCTTTAAGGAATAATACTGAACAAAATACTTAAATTCTGTTTGAAAGTACAATTCAGTGAGACCATCACTTTTTAAGAAAATGATTTGTTTATTTGCTTATGCCAAGGAGTGAGCTGTTTCTATTTGCATATAACAAGGTACAAGGGAGGACAGAACGATCTAAATTGCATATGTAGCCTCTTGCTTGTTGACAGAAATAAACTTTGTGTCAGGTTCTGCTTCTGGGATTCAGTAGTTCCTCACCATATGTAATCTGACCTTGGGTAAACTTTGAATAGTGTTTGTAGACAAAGCAAGTAACTTAATTGTCGGGGATAGATGTGTACGTCTCAGTTATACTAGGGAATACTGGCAAACGGGAGGATGGTTGCGTTAGAGTTTTGATCCTAAAAATAATCATGAGTCATCAAAGTGCCAGTAAAGCAATACTTGTGTAAGACATTCAAAACATCTTAGGTCAGGGAGAGACTTAAGTCTCAGAAGACTAGTTGAGGGGTAGGTGATAGGAGGGTATATTTGAGAATATAATTCTAGTTTTCGGTGAACAGAGTAAATTTTCTTTTTACATCCATTAAAATTGAAGAGCTTCCCACCAAAACAATTAAGATTACAGCTTGTGGTCTGAGATAAATATTGATTTTTGAAGTAGAAAAACTGTAATTTTTGAATCAAGCTCTTTAAGTGATGCACTTTAAGACTAAATAGCCTCAGGGGAGTTCTCTCTCTCTCTCTCTCTCTTCTTTATTTGAAGGAAAAGAAGCTTGAATGTATTTCTCGAGCCTCCATTTTTAGTATTTATTTTTTATCTTGGTACAAAACTTCCTTATATATTAATTTTTCATCACTTTATAAAATAATACAATTAGAATTATACTAAATAATGTATAAGCTGCTCTCGTAATTTAAAAATAAAATACTAACTTGTCTTAAAGAAACTGAGTTTTTTATTTCTTCAATTTAAATGATTTTTGTCTGTAAGTAAATATCAGGTCTGTTCTTATGAAATAAGTAACTGGGTGTATAAGTTTAAAAGAAATGGACTGGCTGAAGACACCTATTTTAACCATACATTATTTTTTCCATAAAAATAAATAATTTTCTTGATATTCCTATAGAACTAATGTTACCAGCCTTTTAATTGGTTTCTGGTCTCAGAGTGAAGGACATGATGTTAAATCAGTTCAGGTAATAATTATTTTTGTTTGATAACATTAAACAAAATAGCGAACTGAAATGGTATGACTATATTTTTAAAGTATACTCACATTTTTATTGTTACTTTAATTGTTGGCTGTGCTTTAAGCACGTGCGTTTTCTTCTGAAAGAAGGCACGTGTGGGTGTAGTAGCAAAATCTTTCATTTGTTGTACCAGCGTTTGTCGGGTGAGGTCTCCGGGTGAGTAGCTGAGAAGCAGAGTCTGAGACTGGTCCGCAGGAGGTCTGTTGGCGAGCTCACTCAGGATCAGTGCCTGCCGGGGAGTGAAGAGACCGAGGATGGGAAGAAGGCAGAAGTTGAATGGCGACGCGGTTACAATAGAGATGTCAGCCGATCCTGTGGTGAGCTCTGGAGCTGGGGTGGCTCTTCACAGCTGTCCTGGGTTTGGCCAGGACAGTGATGCGACCTGGAGTGGTGCAGTCATGAACTGTCCGCAGCCTGTACTCCTGGAAGCTGGGGGGAGGGCCTTGATTCTGAAAAGGAGTCCTGACTGGGGGATCGGGGTCCTGCCCTGTTGCATTTTCTGTAGCTGCCCACTAAGATTCTGGCCTGGAGGCACTGGAGGCACTTTGCTGAGCAAAAGCAAATGTGCACACCCAGTTCTTTTAAGAAGCTGATGTCTAGAGTGAATAAAGGAGCTGGAATAGAATATTACTTGGCCACAAGAAAGAATGAAATCTTGCTATTTGTAAGAACATGGATGCAGCCTGATGGGATTTTACTGAGTAAAATAAGCCAGACAGAGAAAGACAGATACCATATGATTTCACTTCCATGTATAATCTAAAGAACCAAATAAACCAACAAATAAAACAGAAATGGACTCATAGATAACAGAGAAAAAGGGATGGTTGCTAATGGGATGGGGCTTGAGGATTGAGTGACAAAGGTGACGGGATTACGAAGTACAAATCGGTAGTTACAAAAATAGTCGCAGGGATGTGATGTGCAGCATAGGGAATACAGTCAGTAATATTTCAATAGCTGTGGTGCCACGAAGGTGCTAGACTTAACAGGGAAAGCACTTTTTCAATTATATAAATGTCTAACCACTACTCTGTACATCTGAAACTAACATGAAGTAATATTCAACGTCATCTGTAATTGAAAAATTAAAAAAAAACATGTATTTGCTAAGTCTGGTTGGGTATGTGGAGGTTTATTCTGTGATTGCTTTTATGTATTCGCTATGGATATTGACCTTTGTCATAATAAAAAAGTTGGTATCTAACAGGGATGAGATATTAGTCAACGCCTACATGAATAAAAGCAAACTTGTGGTTGTCATGCATGCTAATACGGGGTATTATGGAAGCCTGCACTGAGAAGCTAGGACTCTGGTATGAAGCTATGGGTAAAACAGTTGAAGGATATATGGAGGTGGCAGTCAAGCTGCAGTAGTCCTTATGCAATCTCACTGCTGGTTTGCTTTCTCTAATAAATGTGTATCCTGTATTGTAATTTTCATGCTATTTTATATGGACATTGTTTAGCTACTAATAACTGAATTCCACATTAACACCCAAGCCCCCTCCACACCCCAGAATGCTGAAGAAATGTAATGCAGATGGTTCATCCCACATAACGATAACCTTACATTCACCTACTCATGGAAAGATCATGCTGTGTGCACGTCGGACGTGATTAACTGGGAAGTCAGAATTGCAGTTGTGATATTTTCTGCTGGACTTGAGGTTTCTGGGAGATATTGTATTTTCAAACTAATAGAAAAGGGATATCCAAATACAGGAAGACTTCTGAAGCTGCTTTTCAATAACTTAATTAAAAGAATAATAACTGTTGCTTCTGAGTCTAATGATCTGATTGCCAAGTACTTTATGTGGATTATCTTATTTCATTATTATTAGCCTACTCTTCTAAGAGGTTTACACAGATTATGTGATATAATCTTCATAATATCTTTACGAAATAAGCCCTGTTATTATCCCCACTTCACAGGTGAGGACACTGCAACTAGTCTTCACAGAACTAAGAAGCAGAAGTGCAAGGGTGAAAAAAATGTCATCCGGAGCCTAGAGCTTTCCTTAGGAACATTCTGAGTACATTCATTTGACATGTGTTGGTAGTAGAGAATCAGGGATGGTTGAAAAAAAATGTCCAGCAATTCAGAGAGAAAGAAACAACTTAAAATTTTTTTCTCTTATACAGATGGTGAAATTTAATAAATGCATTAGGCAAGGGTTTGACACCATCAGTTCTCACACTGCTCCCAGTCTCATTCCACACTTGGCGAAGAGAGAGCTCTGCTGCTGGATCGGTACTGCCTGCCTCAGTCCTTCAGTGGCTCCCTGTGACACGTGAAATGTGCATTCTTTGGAGCTCGCTTCTTCAACAACAGCTGGTGTCCCCACCCCAGGCCCCTTACAGTTTTGCTCAAGTCAACAAGGTTTCTTTCACTTCTTCTAAATGCTAAGCTCTTTACCACTTCAGTCTTTTGCACTTGCTATTTTCTATGCCTAGAATGTGTTTCCTTCTGCTTTTCACATGACTGACTTTTTCTCATCCTTCAGATCTTGTCTGAAATGTCACTTCCTCAGCAGGGCCTGTCCTGACCATACTATTTAAAGTTGGTTTCCCCTGTTGCTCTCTGTCTTTGTACCCCATTTCCTTCGTAGCTCCTGCCCTCATTTGTAATTATACTACTTGTATCTTAGGTTATTTGTTACCCAGGGCCCCTGCAATACTGCAGACTGCGTGAGTACAGGGCTGGCATCTGTCTCCTTCCCCCTGTTTTGGCAGGACCCGGCCCAGTGTCTGGCCGAGTCACTGTCCTGTCGTGCTGGAATGAATCACCAGGGGTGGGAACGTAGTGCTCTGCATAGTCAAGCCGTGATGAATTTGACTTGCCTACTCGCTCTCCTTTTTTACATTTAAAGATAGGACATATAATTAAATTTACATATGGCAAAA
Organism: Carollia perspicillata; assembly: GCA_004027735.1. Lineage (NCBI taxonomy): Eukaryota > Metazoa > Chordata > Mammalia > Chiroptera > Phyllostomidae > Carollia > Carollia perspicillata. The sequence goes on from PVKM010004609.1 coordinate 41,383, forward strand.
ACTGCCAGGTTTGTTTGAAAGTCATGTGGGCCCTGAACAGTGCAAAGGGTGTATTATTGTTAAAGAGTTAAAGTTCATTTTAGTTAAAAGTTCAGGTGTATTACATTCTGTGACAACAGTGAGGAAACCATCTTTCCAAGTGTGAGATGAAACAATCTGAGTCAAGTTGGCTGTCAAATGATTATCATACTGTGTTGCTTTGGGCTAAATGTTAGTATATGCTAAGTTACTACCCAAAACTAATCTGATTCTTTCAACTGGTTTTTAAATAAAGTTCACAAGTATTTATTATTGACGTTTTTTTCAAAAAAAACAAGATCTCAATGGCCATAATAGGCTCCACTAATTAACCATGTTCGACTGTGTGCCTAGGTACTTATTTTGGGTTTAGGGACATGGAAGGGAAACACAATCAACCCCTGTCCTCATGAAGCTTATAGTCTAGTGAGGGGAGGGTTTTTAATCAGCAGTCATTGGACATTGCAGGGGATTTTCCCTTTATGTCAGTGATGAAACTGAATGCACACGTCGTATGTCCATATTGTGAGTGTAGAATTCTGATAACTATTTATGCACATACAGGTCTGGTGACCAGTTCACAACTCTGAAGTGACAAAGATCACATTACAGCTAATAGGTAGGGTGAAGTAGTGTTAGTTGAGCCTGAAATAAGATGCTTTAAAGTCATTTTCATTACAATTTTTATAAGGCAATTCAGCCCCATAGTCCAGGTGAGTTGGATAGACATACCTTGTTTTAAAAGGATTTTGTTCTTAAATTGTGTAAATAAGGTATAATTTGGGCAGCTTCAGTTCAGGTATATAATTTTTTTAAGTTTTATTACTTTGAAGTAATATCTCAATATCTTTCATGCATCAATAATTTATGTTAAAAAGCCAGTTTTCTCTGTTTTATTCAGTAGTAATGTATGTATGATTGGAAAGTTTGTTGTACACAAAGCCTCTTTGTAGTAATTACTCATGAATAACTCTTCACATTTCTTCTAAACAGATTAGTCCTTTACTTCTTCGATAATTTTAGAATAGCATTCCTTTGTGATTTCAACATTAGAAAACAAGCCAGAGGAGAATGTTCCTTTCAGGCAAAAAGATATGATTAAGTAAATGGTATTCAGGCCACACTAATATTTATTTTTGTACATTTTTTTACTATGAACAAGTAAATTTCTCACTGCCTTAACTTATGTTAAAATGGACAGGCTTTCTATTACTTTTAAGACTTCGCCAAGAATTTAGTACCACTTAGTGATACAATAAATAAAATTTGATTAATGGGTTTACCTAACTTAAAGCCTTTAATAAAAAAGACCCCCAAATTCCTCTGCTAGGACTTCACAAATTTTAATTTACATTACTTAACAATTTAGTTGATTTTATTTGTTTTTCTTGTCTTTTAAACTCATACACAAAGGCCTGTTAAATTGGTGATAGAAAATGAAAAGTAAACATTATAGGCTAAATACTCCAATTTACAGAGTGGATTTTCCAAAACCTTTTAGAGTTTATTTACATTTTCCTTAAAATATGAAAACAAAATAAGGATTATTCTGAACTGTTTGAAAAAATGAAACTGTGAAAAGCATACATTTTCTTTTTAAAATGTTTTTTATTTAGTTCACTGCTGTATGAAGAGACACTGAAAATCTCATTTTCAGCTTGCTATGTCAAGTAGGGAGAGCAGTAGGTCCCGGTGCAGGGCGCTTTCCTGATGTTTCCAGTGCAGGGAGACCTGAGTTGGGAACGCTTCCTCCTCCGTGCAGGCAGACCAGGGTGGTGGGCTATGCTAACCGCAAGTTTAAAGTCCTTTCCTGGTATTCTTCCATTCATGCTTACAAACAGCCATTCTTACTGTATATTTTAAAGCTCTTCCTAATATAAATTTTCAGAGATTCTTTATACTTTCAGTATCATGCCATCTTAGATTTACTTACTAGGAAGGTGATCTTTCCTTTGATAGTAGACGTAGATTAAAACAAGACCACATTTGTGTAGTTCCCATTAAGTTCAGGTCATTTGTTTTAAGGGAGGGCAGCCTAATAAGTGACAAGGATTGGTAAATAAATAAGTAAACAGAAAATGATAGTTAACGAGGCAGTAGTTAACTGAAGGATGTCATTACGGTGTTTCATGTTGGAGACACCGCATGGAAGCAGAGTATCAGTTACCACTGAATGAATCCCTTTCAGTGAATTTGGAAGAAATAGACTGATTTTATTTCACTGGTAGGTTTAATTATTTAAACAGTATTTTAACATGCATTAGTAAGTGTATATAGCATTCTTATTTATTACTGAGGATGTCTTTTCTGTTGGAATATCAACATATAATTAAACATGGAATATCAGTTATTATTAAGAGGGATATTTTTCAGCATAAATAAACAAAAATAATAATAATATTTTTTAGTTAAGGCCATGAAACTAATTTAAAACTCAAGACATTTAGGAAGGAGGTTTTATGTAGAAATTAGAAAATAGTAAGATATTCCTTTGTTATGAATCTGATCCTTGGTATGGCCAGAAGCAATTGTAAGGAAAGCATGTAAAATTCAAATCAGTATTTGCTTTACCTGTGGTCAGTCATATGATATTGAGACTAAATACTGACTCATATATGAAGAAATTGAAAAAGATCAGAAGGTCTAAAGGCTCCCAACAAAAGATCAGGCTTTTATTGCTACTGTGTATGCTCTTGGTTATTTTATTTGGGCTCTTAGTTTTGTTACTTTGAGTAAAATAACTATAATATTTTGAAGAAAAAAAAAAACTCCAGCTCTACTCAGTGGCCAAAACTTATATCTTAAAAACTGGCAGGCCGTATTAAAAATGTACGCCATTGATCCCAGGAGGAAGCAGACGCCCACTCAGCACCAGTCCTCATTACCGCTGGAAAAAGGAACTCGGCATGCCAGCCCTGCTCATGGCGAGTCGGTGCAGTCCTGTTCGCGTGCTGACAGCACTTTTTTCTTTTTAGGAATTACCCTCTCTCCCGAGCCAAAGCACATGGCACTAAGGCTCAGTGAAGTATCAGTGTTACAAAGAGCAAAGGCTGATATATTAAGTTTGAATTACTAATTCACTCAAAAATATTAAGTAAGGTTTACCTTAGATGCTGAGGTGACGGCAGAGATCAATCTGATATGGTTCTTAACTTTGGAGAGCTTTTGATCTTATAGAAAATGTGAAATATACTGAAGTAATTTTTTTAGCATGGAATGCTGAATTAGGTAAATGAAATACGAGTTGAGAGGAGGGAGTGAGTATTTATTGTTGGTAGGGCATCTTTTATGTATTCAACAGTGCAATTATCACTATGTTCCAGTAGGAATTTTTAAAGTAAGATTTTAATTAAGATTTAATGGTAGCTCTGATTGATCCAATAATCCATTGAAAATTTATTGAACACCTGAATAAATGAGGTATTTAAGAAAATAAGGGATAATTAACACAGAGATTGTTTTTTAAAGTAAGTCATGGTCTAATCAAGGGAGAAAGACATGTAACAAATATTTATAGCTAGATATGATAAGCATTATAACACATATAAAGGATATAATTTCTTGCTTATGGTATGTTACATGTGTGCTTTCATAGATGCGTGTGTGTGTGTGTGTGTGTGTGTGTGTGTGTGTGTGTGTATTTGGTCAAAGTCTCCAACACTAGATTTAGTTCAAATTGGAAAATATCCACCACATTATCTAATTAGTATAGCTAGTCTTTATTTGTGAAATTAATAAGCTAAATCAGACTTAACTTTTGGTTAGAAAACATGTGATTTTATTTTTCAGTCTAAATAAACTATGCCTCCTTCCCCAGGCATCTCATTTCTGATTTATTTATCAGATGGACTGGTAGATAAATAGCCTGACTTACAGACAGGTAACAGGCATGGAGTCCTGCCATGAGTTAGTGGCTGCCTTCCACATTTCCCGCTCTGCTCTTAATGGGACTCTCCCTCCAGGGAGAAGACTAAGTCGTCTCCAGTTGCTTGGTGCTCTGGAGGTTTTTAGCCCCTGGACTTATCATTGTAAAACCTTTTTACAAATAAAAATTTTATTTATTTATTTATTCTTAGAGAGAGGGGAAGGGAAGGAGAAAGAGGGAGAGAAACATCAATGTGTGGTTGCCTTTTGTGCACCCCCAACTGGGGACCTGGCCCACAACCCAGGCATGTGCCCTGACTCGTTATTGAGCTGGTGACCCTTTGGTTCACAGGCTGACCCTCAGTCCACTGAGCCACATCAGCCATGGCTCATTGTAAGATTTTTAAAGTGGAGAAGGACACTGATGAAAGAAAAGGGTGTTGGTGAGAAAGGAGAACCAGAGAGTGTTCAAGTACAATTTTAAGAAAGGAGATTTGAGAACTGAAGATTTGCAAATTGACTCAAAATTATCTGAACTCATGTGCATCTTGGAATGACTCTGTGCTTTTAAAATGCTTCATGAAAGGCTATAGAGTGTAAGTAGGATATTTCTAAATGAGGGAGGTGGGGAAGGGAGACAGTTCATGGAAAGGGACAGTTCACAGAATACCTAGGAAGTCATGAAAGGAACATTCTGTATTTATGGAAAGTAGAGAGCCTCATTGTGACTTTAGGTGATGTGGGAGTGGCAGAAGGTGAGGCCAGAGAACTGACTGGGTTGGGTTTGTGAAAACCTTTGCATGTTGCTCTGGCCTGTGTAGTTCAATTGGTTGGAGCATTGTCCCAGAACCGAAGGGTTGTGGGTTTGATTCCCAGTCATGGAATATGCCTAGGTTGTGGGTTCGGTTCCCGGTCGGGATGTGTACCATCTCCTGTCTGGGCACATACAGGAGGCAACCTATTGATGCTTCTCTTTCTCTTGCACTGATGTTTTTCTTTTTCCTGTCCTCTCTCTCCAAAAAGCAATGAAAAAATCCTCTGGTGAGGATGAAAAAAAAGAAAATGACTTTGCATGCTATTAATCTCTAAGTTAGTTCTTACTTATGCAGGCAAAAGTGAAATAGTGGCTTTTCAGATAGACAGTATTGTTACATGCAGATAATTTGCATGGCAGAGTGAGGCTTGGAGGAGAAGCCAGAGTAGAATACAGAAGGCAGCCAGCCAGCCGGTTGAGAGATTTCATGCATTCTAAAATAAACATTTTTTCTTACATTTCTGAAATTAGGATGCATTTCACAGTTGATGGAAATTATGAATTAATTGGCAGTATTTTTTGTTTCTTAGAGATACATAAGATAATGACATATTTTAAAGTCAAATCTGAATTTCAGATAGAAGTGGTGCTGGGGTTAAAAGTAGTATCTGTGGGTGGGGGTGGACAGAATTTCAGACCTGTTCCTGGGGAGCAGAAGTCTGACCCATACAGTGCCTTGTCTTTTGACTCGTGATAAAGGGTTTCTAAAGATTAAAATTTAAGGTTTAAGAATTGTCAAGGTACTTCGATTAAATTATTTTATAACTCAAATCAGTATGATTTCATGGAAGTTGGGTTATTTTTTAATCAATTTGTGGTTGAAAAAATTAATGGAGAAAAATGTGTATCAAGACCAGTGATACATATTTTCAAATATAAATTATTTTTTTTGCATTTAGGATGTCTGTGAGTATCTTTTCATCTTCTTCCTATTCCTCAGGCTTTTTCTTTCTTCCTTTCTCTATCTGTTACCTTCTCACTTTCCCTAGTCCTCTCTGCCTGGACAAGCAAGTACTGTCACTGCGAGAGCACCCACCTGCCTTTTCATTCCCTACTTTTCTTCTCTCCCTTTTTCTGCTGCCCTTTTTACCTGCTTTGGGGACAACACTGGGAATACTACATAGTACTGAAGGGAGCAGTTAACTCAACATTTGGCCCAGGGATTATAGTAGAGGCTAGACTGACTTGTGAGTAACTCCTAAAGGCTCAGTTTGTATTAATCGAAAGCCATTTAGGTTCACTTTCTTCACTCGATAGCATGCTGCCAAACTCCCTAGTTTGTTTAAGTCAAGGTTTAGTTTTATGAAGAATGAATAGATCGAAATAAGAAACAAATATGATTCTTAGAAAGTGCCAGTTAGGGAGAAGAGGGTCTAACAAAATCACAGTTTTATTTGAATGTTTATCTGTTTCTCTTCAACTTGGCAAGTGAATCCTGAAGAACAGCCAGTTTTTGCAGGGAGGCCTCTGCAGTAGCATGGCTCCTAAGGAGGTGCCTGGCTTCCTGGAACTAGCCTAGAAACTCCGCTCCTTTCTTTTGCAACTGGGTATTTGTGATTCCATGCAAAGCTTCCAGGCATCATCTCCAAAATATATTGTTTTGTATATGTGTAAATCATGTATAAAAAGTGAATGCAAATCTTACTTCTAAAATTATTTTACCCTTTTAGCATTTCAGTGTGTTGCTTTTCCGTTATTCATTTCTTAGATTGTCTTGATTTATTTTTCCATTGGTCCTCAAAAAGAAATTGTATTTTGTACCACTCTGCAGCACATATTTGGAAAGATAGTTATTTATCAGACTTAATTTATCATTCTCTTTTATATTTCAGCTATTCGCAAACTAATAAAACATTGCCATAGAAATGGCGTATCATTTCAGTGCTGTTGAGTGGAGTGGTAGGTGTTTACACGCTGGGCATCTAGTCAAAAATGGGTTCCCCAAAGAGTCCCTTGCACTGTGTTAACTGGGAAATCAACACCAGTATCGAGTGGGACAGCACTGACAGGACTTTTCTGGACACATTATCTTTGTAGAGTTTATATCCACTTCGATCTTTTCTAGTTAAACGATTCTCTCCCACGGCAGGTGCTTGCTGTCGCCTGTCGTTCCCTGGTGACGAATACACTGGCCTTTATAAAGGACACTGTTTGACCAGAGACAGAATTCACCTCTGTGAGGGTTGCCTGGCCCTCTCCTTGTTTCACAGATTAAATATTTAATAGTTGGATCTTTGTGAATTTTAGCAAATGCTTCTAACTCACAAAGGCATCTTTTGACAATAGCCCTTTGTCCTGAAGGGTTTTTTTTTTTCATATTCGCACGGAGAAATTTTGTTTTGATTTCTCATGACCTAAATGAAAGAGTACTAAATTAAAACAATTTGAAAAGATAAAATGTAAAACTCCTTATTGCGTACTGTGTTTAATCAAGGCTTATTATGTTTTTTAAGTGTTTGGGTTTTAAGTTTCCATGTCTGAGGTTGAGATGGTTTTATCTAAATCAAATTCCATTGTGTGTACATATTCTTACATACACTGTGGTTGCTGTCTGTTCGTAATTTTGAATTGGGATTTAATTTTCATTAAGTCCCGTTAAATTGGGATTTACTTTTCAAATATTAGCATTTCAATAATTTCCACTCCAAATTTGAGATTTTTGTAGTTCTGTAGCAGAGTCTCCGGCGGAATACACTGAAAGAGTAGCCTCACGCTGATTTCAAGGAGCATTCCCTGGTTAAATGACTAGGGAATTCTTATCTTGAAAAACAAACCATGTTCTGGCTCCCTTGAAAAACAAGTGTTTTCGATATTTGGTCTCTATTCAGAAAAGGGAAGTTTCATTTATTTATAATTATTTATCATATTAAATTGTATATTCTATATAACTTAACCTTATTTGGTCAAGTGCATTTTGAGTCATTGAAGAGAGAATCCCCTGGAAATGCCTGTTGGATGACAGGAGGAATTGTGTTTACTCTCCTTGAAGCACCACTGGTGGGATTAGAACGTAAGGAATAGAAACTAGAATTCTTTATCTATTCTTTCATTTACTCAGTTAATCAAATGAGTACTTATTGATCAGTTTTCTATGTGTGAGGTGCTAATCGAAATATTGACTGATAAATAAAATATTTCCTGCCTTTTCAAAAATTTCTCGATAGAATGAGAGATAGTTGGTGAATAACTGTACCATACATAAAATAAGGCCACATAATCCTGTATGTAAAATAAGAGGGAAGAATTTATAGATTATGAAGAGAAAGCAGTGATCAAACAGAAGGGAATATTCTGTTGAATTTTAAATTATATATAATCCAATTCAATCTCTTAAAATATTGAAGAGCATTTATTTTCCTAAGAGAAATTAAGTACAGTTTGGGCTTTCTTTCTCCCCACAAGCGTGGAGTTATTATTAAGTAATATAATTTATGTGAGTGTATAATATAAATATATAATAGGTAAGTATGTGTCAGGCTGTATGAATGTGCATACTTATATACCATTGCTCTAAAGACATCTGTGTTTTCAACATTAGACTTATCAATAGGACCATGTTTATTATTTTTGGCATGTTTATTTATAGTAGACTCTGATTTATTATAAAGTAAATGTAAATCTTTATATCTTTGATTACCATACACTGTCCATAACATACAAAAGTAATCCTACTGAATAGGCATGTAAGTTGTATGTCTATTGTTGTTTCCCTACTTGAAGTGATGTTTTTTGATGTCAGTATGTGCCAAGCATTTCTATGAGAAGGAGCCTTGGCTGCAGAGGTGAATAATGTGAATGATCATGTTCTTAACGGTTGTGTGAGAGACAGAGCTCTTTGAAGTCAGGCTTTATGTGAAGAAATCAGGCAAACATGTCACCCTCCTCCAAATATATGTGTTGGTTTTAATGCAAAATAGACCTTTTCAAGAAAGATCTTTGAGTAAAATTGATGCTTAAGAAAGCCGTGCCAGGTTGTAATGACTTCCTAATAACCAAGTGCAAGAAACACGGAAGCACATTGGGAACTTTAAATCGGTGATACTCAGATTGGTGAGTTCACTGATTCACAACTTGTTTTTGCTTTTTTGACAGTTGTGCAAAGAGCCTTTATAGAGACTCACTAATTTAGGAAGTTGCTTCCTGATATCAATGGTCCATTGACTCTGACTTTGGTCATTATGTTACAGGCTTTCACTATCAATCTCAAGGAAGCCTGAGCAGTCAAAACATGTGATTGGTTCCCAAGTAAACACATCAGGATTTCAGGAGGTTCTAATTTTTTTTAATTATATTTTTATTGCATTTTTCATTAACATTTAGTCCCCTTATATCCACACCCACCCACATCCCCCCAGTCACCACACTGTTGTCCATGTCCACGAGTCTTTTCTCCTCTTTCTTCAGTCCCTCCACCCTCTAATCTCTCCCACCCTGTCTGTCATACTGCTTTCTTGTCAGTCTGTCTCTATTTAGCTCCTTAGTTCAGTTTGTTCGTTAGGTTCTATATCTGAGTGAAATCATATGGTATTTGTATTTCTCTGACTGGCATAGAAAAATGTTCTCCAGGTCCACCCGTACTGTCACAAAGGAAAATTTTTGTCTTTTTTATGGTTGAGTAATATGCCATTGTGTAAATGTCCCATAGTTGTTTTATCACTCATCTATTGATGGACACTTGGGCTGCTTCCATAGATTGGCTGTTGTAAATAATGCTACAATTAACATAAGGGTGTTTATGTTCTTAAAAATCGTTTTGAGTTTCTTTGGATGTATTCCCAAAAGTGGGATCTCTGGGTCAGAAGGCAGATCCATTTTTAATTTGTAGAGGTATCTCCATGCTGCTTTCGACAGTGGCTGCACCATCTGCATCCCCACCAATGGTGCAGATGGATTCCCCTTCCTCACCAGCACTTGTTATTTGTTGATTGATTGATGGTAGTCATTCTGACAGGTGTGATATGGTATCTCATTGTGGTTTTAATTTGTATTTCTCTGATGATTAATGATGTTGACCATCTTTTCATCTATCTGTTGGCCATCTGTATGTCCTCTTTGGAGAAGTGTCTGTTCAGGTCCTTTGCCCATTTTTTAATTGGATTGTTTGTTTTTTTGGTGTTGAGTTTTGTAAGTTCTTTATAAGTTTTGGATATTAACCCCTTATCAGATATATTGGTGAATATGTTCTCCTATTCTGTGTGTTGTCTTTTTATTTTGTTGATGATACCATTTGCTGTGTGCAAACTTTTTAGTTTGATGTAATCCCATTTATTTATCTATTTTTTGGTTTCCCTTGCCTGGAGAAATATATCCGATAAAATATTGCTATGAATATGCCAAGAAATTCTAAAACCTGGGTGAAATGGACAAATTTCTAGAAAAATATAATC